>JARWCS010000004.1:6843302-6865413 GCA_034783895.1 Geukensia demissa
TATAGTTTCACATTTTGTATTTCGGGGCCTTTTACAGCTTTCGTTATGGCATGGACTCTGGTTCATTGTTGAAGGCCGTAATGCATCCTGTAGAAGTTTAAATTCTACTGTCATTTGGTGGGTGGCTGTTTCATGGACAATCATTTTTATATTTCTGTTTCGGTATTTTTGGTTGAGATGATCATTGAATCTAGGATTGCTCCATGACAAAACATCATCAATATACAGAAAGATGAAACTGAATGTCTTTTGCGGACGTCCTGGATAATTCTCGTTTCATACGAGTACAAAAATAGTTTATATCTGTAGGAATGTCAAAAGCCTGTTGAAAAACTGAGATGTTGTCAATCATAATATTCAGCATTTTGAACAAGCAACATTAATTAGAACAAGCAGTGTACTTTCTCACAAAATAGGTCATCTTTTTATCCGGGACCAATTATTTGTTGGTTTTATATTGCTTATTTGAAAAACATTGATGTATCATTTCTCAAAATATGCCTTTGAAGTTATGTATATGGAATCATGTGTAAAGGATGAAAGACATTTGAAAGTTTTAATTCTGGTACGGAATCGGATTTTAGGTTTTGGAACAAAATTAAAAAAAGATTAACTACGCTTGTGGATTACCCTCAATGACAGGGCTTTTAATGAGCTAGAGGTTGCTCTTGAAATACGTAAACGACTTAGCAAAATTCACAATATTAATGTACTAATTCTATAGCAATTCTAAACCCCCGAAATATATGTAGAGAAAGTTTCAAATGTTTTGTACAGAGTACATATCCTTGTCTCTGGATTTAGTTTCACGTAGTAATCCTTCTATTATGTTTGGATCTCAAATTTCCTCTGCTTTGGTTGTAATGCTGCTGATGAGAGGTTGCAATTTGAAATACGTGTTAGGCATAGTAAAATTTACAATATCTTTAATGGCATTGGAAGATATGTATAAAGAAATTCCTGTGTTTTTACTACTACTGGTGGACCAGAAGTCCCCGGGTATTCACTCACGATGCCAGTTGTCAGGTTTGTCTGATATGAAAGTCACCACATGCAGAATTTGAGGTTTTTATTTAATTCTAAACCCTTGAAATAGCAGAGATGCTTCGAAATGTTTTGAAACTAGTAGATGTCCTTGCCGCTAGATGTGGCAAGGAAACAAAACTAGGATATAATAATGGATCGTTCGGTTTATCCGCCTACATGCAGTTAAACCCATCGCCACAGTGGCGTCTCTTTTTTGGTTTGGGAAGTAGCCAGTTGCTCGTGCTAAATTTCCCGCTCATAACGTATTACAATCGATTTGGCATCGTGTAGCAAGAAAATCCCCCCTGCCTGGCACACACCCCGCCCCTTGTATGCTTTATTTTTTCTTTGACTCTTATGCATTAAATATTTCCGGCTGGACGTTAAACAACAATCAATCAATCTATTTCGATTTGTTTGGATTTAAGTACTTCTACTATGTTTGAATCTCTGATTTCTTATGTACACTATAATATGTCGTGTCTCGTCTTGTTTGTGTTCTCGAGATTGCCGTGTCTGTCGAATTACCCTTTTGCCCGGCCCTTCGGTTTTCTTTAGCTTTCTCTTTTTGGTTCTAACGCCGCTGCTGAGATATTAGTCCTTGCAATACGTATACTGCACACCATAATTTGCAATGTTTATATAAACATGGGTGAACACGTTTTCATACGGTCTTCCATGATTGTTGGCAGTGAAGTTGTAAAAATTATGGAAATAGACTTTGTGGAACTCCAGGAGGATGTGCTTATTAAAGAATGCGATCTATATTAAAATCGACAAAATTGTATTAAATGTTGTATTGAATAAAGAAGCTATATTTCTTAGTATTTTTTTATTTCAAGCAATTTTTTTGTGTCGTGTGACATACGTATACAGAACCGATTAAACCATGAAAAACGGTTGCATTTTCTTTCATAGACATTATTCAATACAAACGAACATGAAATAATAGATATTTGCCACTTTTCATTTTTTAGAAAACTTATAGGGCCAAAAATGTGCCTTTACGACCCTTGTCCTTTTGTGGAAATTGTCGTAGTCTTAGTCCGTCCGTCCGTCTATCACACTTTCCTTGTGACTTTATTTTACGTTATGGTTTTATGACAGTAGATAACATGTATAGATGTACAATAAGCTTTCAAAATTTGGTCAAGATGTCCAAAGAAGATGCACAACAATGTCAAAAAATCTTTCAGCCGTGTGACTGGAACTCCTCCCCCATTTTCGACTTTTTGTGAAACAATGGTTGCATATATCTTGAGGACCGAAATATTACCGAAAACAGAATTTGGATTCGGAACATGGGACCCAAAGAGTCGAATTCGTAATTCTGTCATGCGACTTACACTCCTTTTATATTTTTGAATTAACGGTTTTTAATTTTGTCAATGATTGCACTTGGCATGTTAATCATCGGCGCAAAAAGTTTTCTGAGTTTTTATTTTAGTTCAAAGTTCCAAAAATTATTCAGTCATACGACTTGAATAAAACGTTATTTTTTCTCGCGATGTTTCCATTAAGACATCATCAATGCTTCGTAAGTATAGAAAATTACACTGGTTTTGAGGTACTATCGAGAACTAACTGTACACCAAAACTAGTATAGGTACCACAATTGTGTAAATACTGTGCTTAACATTATTTTTTCAATCTATAGACAAGACAGACTAAAATGAGAAAATTCCTTAATATGTTAACATCTAGTTAAAGTAAGAGATTTATGCTATATCTGTTCATAGCTGTTTCGTGACAAAACATTGTATATCGAAATACCAGCCAATTTCTTTTTCTTGTTCTGAACTTTGAATGTAAACCCCATTGGGACTACTTGTTTGTGTGATTAAAATAATTTTAAAAATTTGTCTGTTGAAAAATGAAATTCGATGATAAATAATTTGTATGAAGGAAATTATATATTGTTATAATATTTCCCGTAATGAATATTTCAGATTTGATTTTTTATCCTTTTGCCTTTAAGAAATTAATAAAGTATGGTTTCATTTTTATCGTTTCTAAAGGTCATTTTTATCGTTCACTCAAGTCAAATCAAAAATTGGTATTTCAAACTGGCAAACACACGTCAAACCCAATCTAAAAATAACAATAAAAAAGGTCGACATGTATGTACTGTCGACAGCCATATCAACTCCATATCACCGTATTCCTCCTAGGGCGACCGGAGTAAAGAAACAGGCCGTTTGGTTTCTGCGCCTGCAGGTGGAAACCTTGCTAAAATGGATCGAGCTGTATGCATTAATACTCGCCCTTAACTTCGAGAAGGTTGTGCGGGGGGGAAGAAAATGCAACTTGTAACAACTCATTTTCAGTGGTCAAATCTAAATTTTCCGACCCTATATACCCAACCCAACCACTAGACCCACAGAGCTGACCAAGCGGGATCCACAAGTGGTGGAAAGGGGAAGCCCTCTTGATATACTGAAAGCCTAGACGTAGGCCATAGTGGTTGACGTGTTTTGAGAATGCCACGCTCCATACACGTAAAAACTCCCTTTTGTAGATTCCGCAAAAGAGAAGGCTGATGTCGCCACAAAAGGATAAATTTTGTCCTTACCCATTCCTCTATTTTCCGATGGCAGTCGAAATCGTTGACCTGCTGTGTCCCACCCAACCCATTTCCGGTAATTTGATAATTGTTGAACTTGTTCTCGTTTTGAATGAAATATTTGCCACTGACCGTTAAGAAACCAACAGACCAACAATCAATCAATCAAGAGTCAAGTATGGAATTTAGAAGAACTACTGCAAAGTGCATTCCAAAGTCAGTGATTGTCAAATATCAAATTCAAACGATTAACTTAAATATACTTGAAGTCAAAATATTTAATTTTTTCCCAGTATTTATATGCTTGACATCCCTTTAATTTGCATTCACAACATAAAAGACGTCTTTCGAAATTGATACATCAGTGTTTTGTGAAACAAAATAGAAAAAAAATATAAATATTTGGTCCTAAATGAAATCTTAACTGTGTTAGAATACATTGCTGGTGGAAAGTGAAATATGGAGCAAATGTCAAGAGAACACACCTCATCAAAAACATTCTCCACAAGACCTTCAATGTGTATCGATGTAAAAGATTTCTATATAGTGTTTTTTTTATTTTTGGATAATTGTGTAAAAGTTTAAAAATCGTCAAAGCTTAAAGTTTAAAGTAATTGAATGAATTCACAACCTCTTAATTTAAACAAAACAGCAAAATAGGCATAACAAACGTCAAAACCAAACTTAAAAGAAATAATGGTTCACATATACTGAGTCAAACACACAAATATAACACCCCAAATGTACATAAGGGAAGATATGAGGTAAATGACAAAGAGACCATACTCTATCTTCGTAAGAAAAAGGCAAAATTTTGAATTCAATAAGGGTGGAATCCTATTCCCTGTGATGAGCTCTAGATCGCCCACCAAACAAAACCTGACTGTATTCTTAAAATCATAAGCGGACATTGCATCAATGTTGTGCATATAATAAAAAAAAAACATCGTTAAAGACAAATACCAACCAATGACCTCGATTCTGACTTGCGACATGCACTTTGTACATGTCATGAAGTAAAATCAAAGCAACCAAAAGTGTAAAATGTATATTCTATTAAAAAAACACACACAATAGTTCACCTAATCCAAATATAGTACCTTATAACATTAATAGGAGTCTTTAACAAAACCACGTGTAAAAGTTTCTGAAAGCATGTTCATTGCGCATCCCCTGTGAAAACCATGAAATTTTCTCTACTCAACATGCCATCAAACACAGTACCTCCAAAGATTTACATAACTTACATTGTATGAGGAAAAGCAAGATGGGTTGCAATGCCCATATTATTAGTACCACTGAAATTTAGTAAAAAGAGTTCCAATATTTGTATCATTTATACATTTTTCAATGTTCAGACAACAGCGTAAAATTTGTATTCTTTGTGAACAAGTTTATTTAAAGGATCAGTGAGCTTCATAGGATCGTGTTTAGAATTTTAGCATTTGAGTTTATATGCTTTATATGTAATACTGCTATGCAGGATGTGAAATTTCTTAACAAACTCTGAATTTGTAGAAATATTTTGCACTAAATTCTTACAACTGTTATAAATTTGTTATGGTCTTGAGAAGCCTTTAATATCTATATCCTCGATGCAAAGTTTAGATGAAAGTACGATCGTCAGTGTAAACATGAGCAAACCGAACAAGTTGTAAAATGTCTGCAACATAAGTAGGGGCTAAAGTGATATCTCGGTTAAGAGTGGGAAAGTTTACTGTGTGAAATCGTCCTTTTTATCACAAATCACGGTAGTGAGACAACATTGTTCAATTGATAAATACAAATCTAAACAAGGAGTATGCACACTACTGGTGTTTGATTTCTTTAAAGTAGAAGTTCTGTGGAAAAATTTCTTTAGCAACTTTCTGAAATTCTGTGTTGTTTTAAGACATCATCCAGATATCTAAAGGTGTTATTAAACTAATTGGATATTAATCCTGTTTTGAAGGGTCTTTTAATTTTTTTTCCATAAACTGTGATTCATAACAACAAGAAAACAAATCTGCAACGAGGGTAGTGCAATTGGTGCCCATAGGTATACCAACTATTTGCTGATAAATTGTGTCGCCTTATCGTACATAAATACATTTTCAAGAAGGAATTCGATTACTTTAAACATATCATATGATGTCCAGTCTGTATATTTATCCTAAAAATGAGTATTTATTGCAACACGTATATAAACAGCCAGATTTTTTTTAATGGTCAATTAATAAGATAAGAACATGCCATAATAAAAAAATGCATTCTTTGACTACCTGCACCTACTTTACCTTTTTCAGTAAAAGGGTAATCTTTTAACCTTAATCTGCGATTTTCATTTCCATTCTTCAGAATAGTAAAATATCACTTCTTGTGACGAGCACTAAATCTCCCCAATTATAAGTGTACGTCATGAAAAAAAAAACAAGCCAAATACCAAATTGCTTTTTTTAAAATATTACATTTAAAATAAAAGAATTCAAACCACGCAAAAGGACGATTAAACAATGAGTCGTGGATTAGGCATGTGCATGCGATTGGCAGAAGGGTTTTGCAATGTTTTGCAATTCCTTATGCCCCGAAGGTGATAATAAAGCAAAAATAACGCATTTAAGGAACTCGTACCAGAAATAATTCAATTTCCTGAGAAAGGAACCAAAACAATAAAACTAAATAAATTAAAAAAAATAGGTATTCACTCAGCATGTGCTCTCAGTTTACTGAGAGAAAGCCCAGCTTTTCCGAATTAAAAGTTATCAAGTAAACAGGGGAAGTTATCAAATACAGTACGTACAAAGAGATTTATTAGTATTCTATCGTGATGACTTATCAAAATGGCATATGCATTAAATATAAAATTCAATGTAAGAAAGTTTTAAAATTCTGAGAACTAAGACGTATTTATGTCCTTTTTAAATAATGGAACTGACATGAAAGTTTTAATGGATCATTTTTTAAATTTATATGTCTTTTAGCTAATGTTTCCATGAAAAGACATATCCCCCGTCTAATTAAATCTTTCAATAGCAACCATTCTAAAGTAAATCACCCCGAAGGAGGCCGGGCTATAGAAATAAGCCGTTCGGTTTCTCCGCCTGCGGGTAAAACTTCGCTTAAGGGACCTCCGTTGATTGGGCGGGATGTAAAAATACTCGACCACTCGATAAATTGTTCTCGTTGTGAAAATGCATGAAATATTTACCGCTGGACGTTAAGCAAAAAATCAATCAATCTAAAGTATAAATCTCTGTTTTAAGCAACCTGTGAGAACGATATTCATGCTGTAAAAGTTCAATGTACAATAGACTTTACGATTATTTACTTAAGAAATTTAAGGGAACAAACCTAAAATGGGACTGTCTGTAAAATGTGAACACCATACGAAAGTGCAAAAGACACGTTCCCGTCAAAAAGTTTAAGATGGAAGAAAAAGTGATCCGTTTAGTCGATATTGTAGGTGTCAAACGGCCCTGTTCAATTACAAATCCATGTCCAAAAGGGAGTATTATTATTGTTTGTAATGCATTATGTAATGTAGATTCTTAAAGATAAATTTCTTTGGAAAATGGCAAGACCTCCTTTTGAACCCCGTTTCTATATGTATTTGACTTATTGCGTTAACCGGAAGTCTTCCCTGGAAAATTATAAATAATCCGGCTTATTCACATTTCACATTTTTAAATTATCAACACAATCAAGTTTTGTGTGGCCTTTCATAATTTGTACATAGACCGTGCCAAACAATAGAGAAAAGGATTTTCGAAAAAGGGAGCGCAGTTTGTGCCCATTGAAATACGCATTATCGGTGGTAATGCAAAGTCTAAAAAAGGTTTTTTTCTAAAGGGATTTTGTTTAACCATGCCATGCTGTGTCGATTTGTGTATTTATCATTTGTTTTCTCACTAAAAATGGAAGCTGTATTCATTACAATGGAGGTAAATACAACCTGATTTTAAAGACCAATTTATAAAATTATTTTTTTTTTAAAATGAGAGCAAAAATTGTATAAAAGTGGTGTACTGGAGTATAATTTGTTTAATAGCTTAAAAGAATTCTTGACACCAAAAGTAATTGACTGCTGATAACTACAAGATTTGATCAGACCATAGAAGTATATGATATTGTACTTCCATGATCAGACGATAGTTTCCTGGTAAATGTAAAGGTGATGTGAGTGGTTGTGCCTGGTAAATGTAAAGGTGATGTGAGTGGTTTTGCCTGGTAAATATAAAGGTGATGTGAGTGGTTGTGCCTGGTAAATGTAAAGGTGATGTGAGTGGTTGTGCCTGGTAAATGTAAAGGTGATGTGAGTGGTTGTGCCCGGTAAATGTAAAGGTGATGTGAGTGGTTGTGCCTGGTAAATGTAAAGGTGATGTGAGTGGTTGTACCTTTATTAGAAGCAGATATAAACCGGAATTAGAAGTATTTTTGATTGCGTTTAGAAAGTCAGTACATCTTGGGAATTTTAAACTTTTAAGTAGTTGCTTACATCACAATCTATGTGGTAGTTTGTTTTTTTTTTTTTGCTTTTTATTTATTTATTTTTGTTTTTAGGATTTCTCTTCTCTATTTTGGCCGTGAATCGCATAAGTATTTTACTCTAGGTCTAACTTCATGTTCACTTAATAGGGAATTCCATATAGCTTGTGAAACCTCTGTCTGGAAGAAGCAAAATTAATATGTTTCGTTTCAGCAAGAATCATTTTCTGCTGCCTAAACATGAAAATATTTATTATACGGCCGTAAACAAAGTATGAGGTATATAGGACTCACCCTGTCTGTCTGTCCGTCCATTTGTCTGTCCACATACCTTGCACGCGCATCTCCTCGTAAACCGTTCAATGAATTTCAATGAAACTTTACACAGTGTGACTACCTTCCAGGATCATAAATGATAAAAATGAATATGGTATCGCATGCTTTATTTCAAATGTAGTAAATTTTAATTTAAAAAAATAGGTATATTGAATATTTTGGTTGTGCACTTCTTTGAAATTTAAGATTACGAAAGAATACGACCCCAAAATGTTTCATAGAGACGTGGTACTTGATGAAGCTGTTGCCTCGGGGTAATAACAGTTATAAATATGAGAGATGTGGTAGGATTGTCAAACATACAACAACTTCCAAAATTATAATAATTTAACATCTACATATGATTTTCGACCTTCAAAATGTTAACCTAGTTACTAGATAAACACACAGGCGCTTGGGGCATGGCCCATTAAATTGTGATGGTGTAAAAATTGGCTGCAGATATTGTTGAATATAACGGATTCGCCAAAATGCTCAAGTCGCCTGGTTCATATATTGCTCGAAAAGACAAAAAGAAAAGTTAAAGAATTCCACTGTTTTTGCAAAGATTTTTTACCAGAGTAGAAACCACATGCTTGATAATTTTTGCAGTTCCTTTTAAAATACAATGTACATACATTTAAAGACTAGGCAACCTGGGCATTTTCGAATCCGTTATTGTATAATACTTGAACATAATTTTTACACCACCACCTTTAAACAAATTTTTTTAAAAAATGGAAAGAACAGTGGGGTGGAAATTGCCCATCCCTAAGCAGCTGTAGATTTAACAAGGATATAGCAACCATAATTTGAAAATAAAAAATCACAGAAATCCTGATTATTTAAGTATCATGTAATTGTAATCTGGTTCACCCAATCACAGTGAAAACTTAAAAATACATGTATCAAGTTTTACTTAAGCATGAAATGTAAAATTTCTATCTAAACTTCAGTTAAACAGTATATACAAGTAATTCTCCCACTGAAATAGACACTTTTCCAAAATTTGGATGAAAAGATATGGTCTAAATGTCAGAGAGACTGCACTCCAACCACAAAAACTGAGTTATTTTACAAATCTAGAGGTCCCCAAAAGATGCAATCAAAGTATTTCGGGATATTACACCTTACTCCTCACCTATCATTTAAGTTTTTTAATAAAATTCCCAATCGGCTGCAAGCATGTGTATCATTAGTATCATTTCTGTCACAGTAAAAACATTATTACTACACTCAGCTGACTGCAATTGGCGTTTAAAGTGATAGATGAAATAACGAGGTGCTAAAAAGACTTTGGCATAGAGGTGTTAAAATCATCCCTTAATGTATGTCAGAATCCGATTAAGCCAAAACGGATAATCTGCAGGATAGACAGTCCCGATCAATTATTTTATTATTTTCTGAAATTACGAATACACCATTAAGTACTTAACAGAAACTTCCTTTGAGGGATGAATTATGAAACATTAACCCGTGCTATTATTATCTATTTATGCCAATAATTACGTTTATTATCCCTAACCTAATAAATTATACTACATCGTATAAATAATCTGATTGTATTCACTTCATTTAACGGCAATTTTATTTATTCTGTGCCAATACTAGATAAATTATAATATAGCACACTTCTTCCTCTCTTATTCTAGTGAAATCACGAGCCCAAAGTAAGAAGACACTGAATTCTGTTCGTAATGATAATTTGGAGTGACAGTCGTGAAGAAATTGACCACTGGTTTGCCTCCGTTGAAGGTCAGTCTCCCGTTGCGCTTTGTGACATCCGACAGTAAAACATGCGCCGCGGTCAGAAAGCTATCAGAAAAATCAATAATCATTCTTTATACATGGCCAATATATCGCCGATCGTATTACCGTTGTGCCAAGAGCGAAGAGAGAGAAATATATTGATCGGTGGAGGGGGAGACTTATTTCGTAATTTCATTTGGTTTTTTTTCTTTCACGATTTTCCTTGTTATTTGTTGTAGGTTCCAGACTCTTAAGAAAATTGTCATGTTGCGGAAATGCAAGCTTAACGTTAATTATTAGATTCGTTCTAACCACAAGTCGATACATTTGTTTACATTATCATGTAGAAAGATTCACTTTAACGCTATGAATTGCAGCTGACAAATTTTCTCAATCGCAGATCAACATGTTGCTTCTGATGAGCATGCGCAGTTGATGTGAGAGTTACATAGACTATATTGGAAAGATGGCGGAGATGTAAAGATTTTTAACAGTTTAGAGCATTTATAAAAGATTATGTTATTGCTGGATTAATTTCAAGAAATCATGCGGATTAGATGTAGATGATAGTTGTGGATTTAACCGGCGCATTTAGTGATGTCTTTAGCGGATTTCCTGTATTTCTCACACTCTTATGATTTTTTCAAAGTGTGTGGAATTGTGGAATCAACAGGCGAGTGGAAGGTAAAGAAATGCCTTAGTATTTTATTGTGGTCACTTTCAAGCCTAACATCACGCAGTAAAATTACCAAATTTCCATTGGGATAGCTGGATATCCTCAAAACACAGTTTAATGTTTTTCCAACGCTTCCCGTTATTTCAACCCTTTTCTGAACTATGATAACTATCCTTGGTCATGAGGTCTTGCTATTTGAAAAGCCGAGATTGTGTAAACAGGGTATTCTCTTTACCATTGTTTACTTTTTGTTGTTTATAATTAAAGAGTGTATGTGTTTAGAATTGAGTTGCCCAAACAAATGGATGGATCTACCGTTTAATTCGTGTACTAATTATTCTTTTGTACGAAACCAGTGCCTTGTAATGCGACATAATTTCAGTGAAGATATATGTAATGTGGGTATAGACCGTAATGTGAAATACAGAACCATTCAGTTAAGGAAAAATAAACTTTTGAATTTTTGTAATCACTACAATTTAGCCAAAGTGATGTCAGAAAGTGATATATTAACGCATATAGAGGGGAAAAATTGTGTTGAATTCTTACGGAAAATAGAGTGCCGAGATTCAGTGGCCGAGGCGATGTACAATCAGTTTGCTGATTTATTGACTCGTATGGACTGTCATAAGCCTTATTCCGTCAGCTGGAACTGTACAAATTGTTTGGTAAGTTGTGTGTTGTGTTTTGTATGCGTGTGTCATGGTTTTTATATATTTTAGGATAACTCGACCTTCTGTGTTTACACTTACTCTAACTTTTGTACTAGCCTTACTCTAACTTTTATACTACATTTACTCTCTCTTTTATTCTAGCCTTACTCCATCTCTTCTATTAATCTGACTCCAACCTCTGTACTTCTCTAACCCTAACGTTTACACTAACTATTACCATTAAACCCTAACCCAAATCAAATCTACCCATAATCTAATCTTAACCAGATACAAAACCCAAAATTTTAAGTATCTGGTCCCCTAAACTAGATAAAGGCCTGTTATGGTGTCAGAGGACTTCTTACAAATCTTGTTCGTTTTAGATCATCTGAGGTGCTTTGCAAACACAGCATGATATGACCACAGCACGTTTACAGAAGAAAGTTGAACAATTAAAAACAATGGTAACATGTAAATAAAAACAATGGTTACATGTAAATTACAATTCAACCGAAGGACCGTTTTATTTTAATGTATACAAAACAAAGTCCCCTGAAAAGAAATATAACATGAATGGTTATATGTATATCAAAATATGCAGCATGTTTCCTCTGTCATATAATAATAGATATATCTATTATATTTGTCGAACATCTGTGAAATCCATAACAATAATAAAACATTAATATCAATCTGAATCTTGAATTATAAAGTTCAACTTCGTCAGTTAGACAACAACCTGACCTAAAATTGGAAAATAATATCTTACGGTTATATGCACGACTCCACTCAACACATAATAATATCTTGTCAAAACCTAATTTGTTTAAAGGAGTGTTTCTTATAGCCGGATACAATCCAACCCCTTTCACACTCCATATCTTCAATTTTGGGTCATTGCAACTTAATTTATATTCAAGGACTGTTACACGCAAGTGCAACATCTCTGATATTTGACTTGGGACATGTTCTATCAAGGTTATAAATTATTTTTTTACATCAATTAGCCATTTCTTTAGCTTAAGCCATGTCAAAAGTCAGGGTTTCTGGTCCACATCCAAGGAAAGAGCGATATGGGGGATGCTACTAGTTTGTACAACTCAAACTGTTATGATAAGTAACCGTAATTAGATTAGTGTAATCATAATAATCAGATTAGTCTTAATTAATATACACCTGCCATTCTCCAGCTGGTGAAGATTAACAACACAGACATTGTTTACTCTTTGTGAAATTCAACAATTCATAAGTATTTTTTTTATTCCATTACATACTTTAACATTACATAATCAGGATATATAGCACGTGTACACCTACTTCAGATGCCGAGCAAATACATGTTTTGCTTGTTTGAAAGCACATGTTAAATAAAGAATATATTATTAATATTATTAGAATTTTCACTGTTACTCATCCTGACATGACTGGACACTGTTTGAATAAAAGCAAAAAAGAAAAAGGCCTCAGTTCCAAGCGAAACATAAGGATAAGGATATTATCTGATAATTTGGTTTTCAATTAGAACTGGTCGCTTTGTTAGGGGAAAGAGTTCTCGACAAACAATCATATACAAAGTAGGAAAATCGATAAATATTCATATATTTACACATTTTATAACCGGAACCTTAACCGAACTGATAACAAACTGTTACATGCCTGAAGGCAAACATATGATACCATTCACCACAGCTGGAATGATGCATACTTCTTTTATATCTGATTATGATATACGTACTGAATAAACCTGACAAGTGAAGTGTCTAACATAAAAATGTATTCACTTCTGTCAGATTTTTAGTCTTGAATGGTCTCTGATTAATTTGCTTTGTTTGAATATATAATTCACCGAATTTTGTTTCGGTGTTGCATTTTACGTCTGGCTTGCAAGTTTCATTGACATGTAACCTTAAGTCAAAGTTCTTTTGATCAGAAAAGGAAGTGTTTATACTTTAATTCAAATCTCTGGTAGTCGTCATAATAATGTACCATGTTAATGATCAAACGTTGTAGAAAGGAAGGAACATAGTTTATACATACTATTGTTGTGTTTCAGTGGTCTTATCGTCGTGGAAACAGAAACCGGTCACATGATTAAATTCTTACAAGTGAAGAGTATGCTTAATTCATAGTTGAAATATATATGCGCAGAATTCATAGTCGAAATATATCATGCGCAGAATTCATAGTTGAAATACTATGAATCAGAAGCAAATTATCAAATCAAATTAATCTAATAGTTAATTATGGCGTTCATCAAACAGTAACAAGACACTGAATTGACGGAAAACAGTAATGGATAAGACGAGTGAAATGCAATACAATTCTCGCATATATAAGTGCATCTTTGCGAGTAATATTCGCTTTTTTTTAATAAGCAAATTATACCCCAGTTACCCCAGTTTTATTTTTCAGTGTAGTATTTTGTGTTCTATATATGTTTGTCTTTCGTTTCATTTTGTTTGCCATGGTCTCGTCTGTCTAATGACTAAACGATATCTGTCTGCCCTTTTGATGTCTTCGAATTCTTTTTATTAATGTTTTGGGGGTTCAGAATATCCTTAATGAGATCTGCATCATTCGCCGAGGTTGCAAATGTGTGTCCTAAATAACAGGCTGTAAAATTTTGATTAAAAATGTAAATTGATGTCTCTGGTGAACAAAACAATTTCATTTTATCAAAGGCAATAAATTGATTATGCATACAATTTAGCGATTTAAGTATTTTGAGTTTATATTGAATACCTTCAGTGCACGTATTGACTATCGATCCAGTATTTTGACACGCAGTTTAACAGTTTTAATTTTCCTACCAAAACTGAATTTATTTTGCCAAATCAGTTAAATTGATCTGGAAAACTAATTAGTTACCATGCTTAAAGAAAATCTCAGTTAACATGGTTAATTCACTGTAATTTACATTTCTTATTTAATCAATAATCAGTTTCATCCCTCGACATGTCACTTGTCCACAACACAGGTGATTCTTAGGTGGGAAAATGACTAAATAATTAACAGATTTCTATTTTACTCTTTCTGAATTAAATTGACCGATACGATTAATATAAAATATTATAGGACACACAACAATCACGAGTTTGAGTGATAAAAACAGGGTTGTTAGTGGTTTTGACAGTATCATGCCGGCTCTAAAGGACCATTTTTCACGCTCAAAACGTCTGCACATGTATACCACTAAAATTGTTTAAAGATATGTATACCATGGGTCTTTTTACGTGGTTGTCTTAAGATTTAGATTGTGCGATAACAAGTCTTTTTTGTTCTTAGTCGGCCTAGTACGTAGTCAAGTATATTCCTTACTCCTGTTTAATAAGTATAGTTGCTTTTTAAATATATACCCAAATCCTAGTTCCCTACCCCTTATTACTGAAATTCATGTACACGTTCTGTGAATGATAGTCGTTCTTTTTCTTGATATGAGTATTCATCATTTTTATGTGATGATGTTTTGATTCTACCTGTAGATTGCGCGAATGGAGATTCCCTTGACCATGCCTTTGAATCAAGTACTTCCACAGCGTGAATTTTGTATCGTACATTGTGAATATACACTAAAGCATTCCTAGAATGTCTGTATAGATAAGATAAATAGTGAGCAGACTACTGTTTCTGATTACTGCTACCAAGGGCACTCAGCACGTGCTGTTTATCAATTAACCTGTTGATAATTTAAATTGATACCGGAAACACTCGCTAGTGACTCGGAAACATGTCCCGCACCTAATAGACAAAAATTACACGATTGATTAAAAAGTGAAAAGGAGATTAATGACATATTTCATTACAGTAAAATCGATTACATGCTTAATTAAACGTTTTTCTATTTTATAATCACTCGGTTAATAATTGTTCAGTTTACTGTAAGCACCCAGATTTTTACAGTGTTTGTATACGAACAAATTGATATTGATTTTGCCAGTCAACAGGTCACATCCAAGTAGCAGCAACTGTTTAGTGGGTCTATATCGATATCCATATAGTGTAAATTTAAATTTGTTTCACACAATGTTGAAATTAGATTTAAGATTAAATTAATTATTAGTTGTGCACTGAATTTTTCTTCTAAACTCGACACTGTTAATACTTTTTAAAAGGCTGTATCATACCTTATTTCTTATTTCTATACAATACCATGAATATAGATGATAATATACTGATATGGTTAATTTATGCTGCTAATTGTTTGGATTAAAAATGCAATAAATAGATTAGGGGACAACCATTTAAATTTGTGTGACAGGGACAAAAGTTTTTTCGGCAAAAATATATTTTTTTTCGCGTAACAGTTTTTTGTGCATATATGCAACACGGTTAATCACAGCGAACATAAAGTTGGATGATATTTTATTTTCAATTTGCTTTTTGCACGAATATTTACTTTCAACACCTGCAACGAGTGAATATTTTTCACCCCCATCCCACTAATTCTCCAGATACTCGCAGCTATTTTTAGATATAGGTATAAGTCCGAGAAACAGGTTTCTCAACTGAGGAATAATTTTTTGACAACTGTTGGTCATATTCTTGATACAAGAAGTGATATTTCTAACTTGTACATGTACATTTGTGCAACAATTAATTTGATATTTTGACTATATTTGCTATTTATTAACGGTACAAGAAACAGTTTACATGAATTATTACATCTTGAATCTTTAGTGTTGACGAACAGTTGTTAAAATTGATTAAAATGTTATTTGTATCCCCAAAAACTTCCTAGAGACGCTGCTTTTTATAAATATACATAAGGATTCCACGTAGTTTTCCTTTTGGCGTTTCCGTTGATTATCGGGTAAAGATCTTCAATACGAGATGACACATTTTGATATCTTTTACATAAATACGTTGTATTTTCATATGTCTTCAGGCTGTAAATCAATATTTTAAATTCAACTGAGTAAATGAGATTATACATATTTAAGATTTGGCATTTTCGTTTTTACACACTCCCCACAATGAGTGGTTGTTTGTTTTCTGTAGAAAATTGACATTCAAACTACTCAAATGGCTTAATTATCCTTTAAAAGAGGTCTAGTTTGAAGTCTGTTCATTCATAAAAATGTCAAATTTCGGGTTGTATCTTTTGTGAGTCTTCAAGTTTCAATACCATATATTAAGCAAAGGGAAATGGCATAAAACATTTGTTCCACTGAAAAAGATGCAATTGTACAGGCAGATAAGTTTGTCTATTTGACCTCTTTCAAAGTATTGCAAAATAAACGTGGGCAGAGTCACAAAGAATACTACTTTCAATTCTTGCTTCTGGAATTTGCGAAGAAAAACAGTTTATATAAGTCCTGATAGCTTATATACACTTGGTCTTAAATATGGAATATTGACATTTTCTGAGTCAAAAGTTCAATTTTGGAGACTTGCATGCAAAAACTATGAGCCAGAATGCCAAAAATCTTTACGTAAATCTCATTTCTCTTTATTTCAAGGTACAAAAGTGACCGATTTAAGATTCTTGTCCGATGGCTAATGTTAGGTCGAAAATATTTATGAACAAGAGTGTATTTTAAATTCTTGCCTTATATTGAATAGCTTCGTACTTTAAAATATAGTTTATTTGACAGATAACCCTATCTCGCCGGGTACCTAATTTCGCCATACAGCATTTTTCTCTTGTCGGAAATAATTTAGTAATCTTGAAAGTCAGATATTTATGTTATTAAATTCTGTTTAAGTTTAAAATATTTTAACCCGTTTTTTTGCCCCGGCAGTTGCATTGTTGAGAAAGGTTTACCATTCAGTGGTGCCATGGGTGCCATGGGTTTGTTATATATAAAGTACACAAAAATAAAGTGTTTCCTAAAAAAAAACTAGAAAAATGACTCAACAGCGTATACTAATCACAAAATTATTATGGGCAATACTTTTTTGTTAACATACTATAATTTTTTTCAGAAATAATAAATGATGGTAAACCACAAGGGATATTTTTTCCTGTATTAATTTTGTTTATTCTTGCTTCCAGTCTTGTTTTACAACACAGAACTGATACAAACAAGAAATATTGTCTGAGGCTATCAGGTTGATTACAAAAACGGTTGCTGTATGGTTTCTTCGTATACATTGCCACACAATACAAGAACTAAATGCATCAATTTATAGCCAACATTGACAACCGCACAGTCATAGAAATTTTAGCACAAATTATTGGAAATAATCTCAGAAACTAAATGGGCATGTGATCATATTTCCTCCAGATCGATCGAGATGGAGAGTAGTTTAAATAATTCTTGCTATATTGCGAAGAACCAGTTCATTTATGATTGCTATAGAGGCTTGTTTCCGGACTTCGTGGCGGAAAACTTATATTACTGAGCTATATCACTAGAAAAACTTACATTACACAAGCAAACATTAACGTCTATTGAACGTTTTAGTAAAATTGAAATGAATGTCAAGTGGAAGAAAAATTATTCAAAGACTAGCAGATTATCTTCTTCACAAAAGAAATATAATTAAAGAAAATATCCTTGAATAGTACGCACTCATATTAGTTTTGACAGGAAGAAAGCTTCCAGAAAACTAAAACTAAGTTTTCTTGTAGGAAATCATTAACCGTAGTAACCTTTTTAGTTTAATAATTTGTTTTCGAGCTAGATGTATGAATTATATGGTGTTGATCATTATCTACGAAAAATGCTTTGTTCGGGCTATATATACAACATAGGCTTGATATCAAGCCCTTATCTTAAATTGAGATCAATACGACTCTTGCGTCGACCTAAGCGGTACTACTTGCATTTATCGATAACTGATAGATTCGATATGCGGGAGTATATTTCGTTTCATGAAGTAGTATTGCTGTAAAAATGCGTTTCCATAGCGTGACAATAGAACATTATACAGAACCATAATAACTGGAACGTTTTACAAAAGAAATTCGGATGATTTATTGCAATAAAATTTGTAAACTCGGTTTATAAAAATTTTCAAGCATATTCCCAAAATGAAGAATATTATTCTTATCAAGAACCGTCCATAAAGAGTAGGAAAAATTGGGAGTTCAATTCAAGGCATTGGAAACTACTAGAAACCGATGTTCCGCAAATGCAAAGTTCAGTATACAATAAAGTGCTCAATGATTTTATTATTAATATTCACGTGAAACTAAAGCATGCAAAACTAAAATTATTGCAAAATGTAAGTGACCAGAATTTTGATTGTTGATCTTTAAAAAAGTCGCTCTACAAAGCCTTCAACAATGAGTCCACACTTGATTAACCCGAGCCCGGTTTTCTTAATAGCTGATAAGAGGCTGTTTACACCAACGACTAATGCACTAATTCAATCGTTCAGAAAAGCATAATTATTTTAAAGACCACTTCAACCATAAATTTGAATAGGAATATTGTAACGTCAACGTATCGTTTTCATGCTAAATTTAGAAGAAATAAATCACTATCTCTTTCGAATCTGTGGTTGAACAGGCACAAGTATTAATCTCCGTACAGACATTGCATGATTGGTTAATGAAATATTCAAATATTTTACCAAAGATTTAATCTAGCTGCAACAGTGTTAAGAAAGAAAAAGTAAAACGAACCAGGACAAGAGTTAAACATTACCATGGAAAGATCGGTCAAACAATTTGAATGCTTTGATATTGGTATATTTTTTATTAATATAAATGATGTAATCAGATATATACATTTATATTGGCAAAACTTCATCCTCCTACCTGAACCAGTTGTGCGAAAGAAATTAGTAAGAGGAAGAAAGCATTTTTATTATGATTCCCTTAAAGTGATTTCTTCATTATATCGCTATACAGGACAACAAGAATATTTCGGTTTCATTAATCATAGCTTTTAAGTTTGCATTGGAAAATCTTTCTGTTCTTGGTACAATCGTATGGGTTGCGTATTTCTTAACTGTTAATATATGCATTATAAAATACCTGGTATGTGTTTCGTACTTCCATATACGTTTCATATTAATAATGACAATGGACTGATCAACATGGTCAACATCAATATCTCATTGATATGATATTTTCGTTAAAGCACATCCCTATAGAAATTTCAGGAATTCCTTCCTGATCCATGATACCTCCTATCCTTATAGCTGTACGCATATGAATGGGCATAGGAAAAGGGGTCTATATAACAATCAATCTTTCATAATAGTGAAAAATTTTGTCAAAATATTAAAAAAATACTTATAAAACCAATAAAGCTCGAATGAATTCAAGAAGAAAGATTAACTAGGGGAACAATAATTGTTTACCACGGTGCCCTACCTATAATTAACACTAACTTGTGCTCAAGTGTAATGTTATTTGTATAGTTTAGAGTTAGGTGAAGATATTAAATTAATTGTTGTTTTATGATTTTAGGATAAGTTTTGTTTGCTATATAGTGCGCATATAAGGCACCAGATGCACATTGTTTTATTTTAACAATGTTCAAAAATGTCAGTCAATATTCGAATTTTTGTGCGGAATAATGTCTTACTTGTGTGTGAGCATCATCAAACTGCAACTATACTATTGATGTCACTTATATAAATCTACAAGCTTCATGTTTTTCAAATGGTTTCAAATTATGAATGGCTCCACTTTTTTCAAAAGTACAAGGTGGTGTCATGATGATGCGTTCTAGTTCGACTTGTGATAGCAGTCGTTTAGACTTTTTTGACAGGCTCAGTACATCAATTTGATTTAAATGATAAACGGCAATACTGTAATGTTTGTTTTGTTGACAAGCTAGGATAGCGCCGTAGAAACTTTAAGGGTGTGGCTTCATCTGTGTTGAAGTGGTTTGTGCTTGTCCCAAGGCTTGATGTGTGTACGAATCCTTGTTGCCATAAACTGCAATAAGCGTGTGGTGACCGGATGTTCTTATAGGTGGACTATTTAGTCATTATCTGACTTCGAAGGACTAGTATTCATTGCAAGGAAATTGGCTGTTCTTTTCGGGGGGAGGGGTGCTTCGACATGTCTTGACAGTTATTAGTTGAGTTGTCATTTTCACCACTTCTTAGTATTATTCCGATATTTCTACATGACATTGACAATCGGTTGTTTAAGGGACCTGTAGCTTTCTGTATAGGTCACTTTTCTAATAGCACTATTATTAGTTGGTGCAGATCAATCCCTTTTTACTCGTTTATATAACCAGCGAAAACAGATAGAATGTTCATGCCGAGTTTTTACGCGGTATTCATCAACAGTTGCTTCGTTTTGACAACAAAGAAATACCATAATAGTAGGTGCACTGAACCTCTCAAATACATCTTCATAAAAACAAAAAAACATCGCTGACTTGCTAATACGATGGTAAGTATGCTATTATACTTCAAATTAGACTTATGTACGAGTTAATACATAAATCTTGGATGGTATGTGATGTAATATTTACACTTTTAGGAACCTATCGATCAAAGTGACATGAGAAATCCCAAGAGTTATAGAAAAATATGATTTTCTTCTTTTATTTTGATTTATGTTGTTATGATAATCCTAAAAACCAACACAACACATATTATTGGAAATGTATTTAAGTTTCCGAATTATTCCACTTGACATGGCCATCAATAGACAATTGCCACTATATTCATAGCGAAATATTGATGAAGAAGTTATTGTCGTTTTACAATACACAATTGGATTGCTGACGGACGAGCTATTGGATTGTAATACTTGGGGAATAATCAAGTTGAGTTGCTCAGTGATTAAACGTAGCTGCGATGCAGACAATTACGACCCATTTACGGTAATATGGCTACCACTTCTGTTTTCCCGTTGAAAGTTATATGGGAAATTAATATAAAAATTACGACATAATTGGTAAACATTTTTACACACTGATATCAATCAAATTATCCCGACATCCGCAGGATAAAACACACAAGATAGCCACTGTCAAACGAATAGCACTATTCACATGAGAATTGTATAATTGCGCCACCATTTGTAAACTACACGATCTGATTTATGTTATTTGATACAACAGATGATAAAAAGTAATATCCTTTGACACTATTTCATACTATTGATTAATTTGTTCGATCAGCTTGGCTTATCTATAGTGTCATTTAATTAAATTAAGCCAAAAGATAAGGCAAAAAATAAACTGAACTATAAAAGATGCCCTTTAAGGCGAAAAGAAGTATTTATTATTATCAAAACGTTATATATTAGGATAAAAAGACACAAAACCAAGAAATAAATAAAATAATTATTATAATATTTATTTATTTAATTATTTAATTCCTCGTGTCTCTTTAGCTCTTGCGGCTTAATTACTAAAATATATAATGGTAACCGTTAAATGGAAATAAAACATTCTTATGTCCTAAAAACGATAAAAATAATCAGTTTAATATTGCTAAACTATTAATGTGAACTTAATTCGTACTTATCATGAAAGAAATAGAGCGCTTAATTTCGCTAGAAGAGGTAATTAAGATAGAATCGATATTGAAAGTCTGTTAGGACTTAAAAACCATCATAAATCGGAAGCATTTGTAGAGATGCACAAAATAAATTACTTTACGATGGAAACAACAGTTAACAAATAACGGAGAATGCATGTAACACTATGGTATATATAAAAAAAGGAGATGTGGCATGATTGTCCATGAGACAGCCAACCACCAAGTGACAGTAGAATTTTAACTTCTACAGGTCCCATT
>JARWCS010000004.1:6865513-6876032 GCA_034783895.1 Geukensia demissa
AAATACTGTGTCCACACTTACTCAAAGGTTCATTTGTTCACCTTTCACATGTCAACATGCTGCGGTCGTATTATGCTTCGCTTGCGAAGCACCTGAGTTAACGTCATAGGGAACGTAATTAAACATTTTACTACAATATTTCAGCTTATATTAGGCAGTTCATTTTCAGGCCATGCAAAAATGACCCTTCGTGAAGGAATTATAGCCCAACACGAACACAATAGATTAATTAACAATAATTATGGAAAAAATTACTTGCTCTACGATTTATTTGATTTAGTTTTATTATAGTTGATTTAATGGTTTGCATCCAGCTTATTCTAACAAAATAAATATTTAACAAATTATTTGTATAACTAATGTACTCTTCATAGTTTAATTGTTATAGCTGTGTCACTGTAACGTTTATATTTACTTGATTGACTAACTATTTTGTTTGAAGAACGAGAATACATTTGTATAGTATTAGGACCATTGTACAGACGCTAAGCCCGCTACCTTTGCGCTGCGAACTTAAATTGGGCCTGCGTGAAAAAACCCATATTTTTCATAATCATGTAAAGCCAATTCAACCATTTTTTTTTTAAATATTAGGCTCATCATATTTTTAAAAATTTACAAATTAAAAACCTTTCTTGTAGTACAAACAGAAGCTGGCGAGTTTACTTATTAAGTACCAGTCTATCTAAGAATCATGCAAATTCCACAAAAAGTGATCCACTCGAAAAAAATATTTAATTCTAATATTTTAAGTGTCTTAATGTTCAAACTATATAAAAAATGGTCATTTGTTCCAAACTGCCTGTTCACAGGAGATATGGCCTGAAACATTAACAAAGGTTTTACTACACAATTAAGAGATATTTTCCCTGTTTTAGGTTTCCTAGTACATTCTTTGTAAATTATATCTCTCATGAACAGGATAAGAGAGCAAAATGGACATAAATTTGCACATGAAATGATATTGTAAACAAAATATCAAATTTTATTATCTGTAGGCTTTTAATGGATAAATAATTTTTTGCATGATCCTTAGCTAAAATAGCACTTAATAAAAAAAACCTGTAATCCCGGTAGTGACTTTTTCTCTGCTTCTGAACAAGTCGAACATGTTGTAAAATTCTCTCATAATAGGGAAACAGGTAGGGCACAAGTAATAGCTGTGATTGTGAATGTCGTTAATTTCATATATAAAGTACACCATTTAAAAAGTTTTTAAATATATCTAAAAGTTGTATTGAACCATTCAGAATAAGGTGGTTCAAAAATTTGCAAAAAATTCTGCAAAATATTCTTATCAACATATTTTAAAATTGCAAATCTAGATTAATCAAGTAAATACGTACTTGGTTTTTATCTCTTCTTCAGCTACTGCAATCACTGTAAGTCCATCGACCGTTCATATTCTGTCTACATTTATTGAAAGACCTTCTCCTCTGAAACGACAGGAACAATGATGGAATTATTCTTGGGGTGCTCTCCATTTAAATTGTACCCGATGTCCCTCCCCTAACTAAGATGGCTGATGTTGCTAAAATTTAATGGCCTCCTACCAAGATTTTATCCGGCATTCCACACTAACCACCGAAATGGCTGCCACATCAAAACCTACTATAACATGGGGCCCTATTGAAAATCCAGTTCAAAATGTTGATTCAGTGAATTATAGTTTGGTGGTAATCTACCAAACACTTTTAGCATTCCATTCTGGCAAAACACAATGCTTATAAGGAGCAATGCTGGTTTGCTTGTGCGGGCCATTCGTCTGTTGTTACAGATGATGTCCCTATTTTTCTGTCGTTTAATATTGAGCAATCATTGCTTCTTTACTGAATCGTTGTGACAGGTAGTTGTTGGCAATTTCTTAATGACGTTAAATCCCATGAGAACCAAGGAACATAAAGGGCATACATTGACTCCTTTATTTCATTATTTTGCTATTTAACTTACTAAAAAGTTTTCACTATTACAGATAGCTCACTTCAAGGTTTATTGATAGATGGTGTGTTCTTGAATAAGATATTAATACTGACATTGCAATGTATATATGTGGCATTAACCCATTTTACCGAGTTTGAATCAAAGAAAACGGATACCAGGTAAATCGTCAGACTTGTGAAACGTTTTTATTGTTTTTTTTAATTTTAACCAGAGTGTTAATGTTTTGTTTCGACGTCCACATCGAATGTTTATATATGCGACGATTTCTTCTATAATTTTACTTACTTGCTAGTGTTTGCTTCAGTAAATCTTAGAAAGTTTTAACTGAGGTTAATGTCGTTTTATTATTATTATTTTTTCTTTTTTTTTTATTCGAATATAATATTAAAAATTGATGAGGGTTGTCATCGTCTGATATATGAAGTAGATTATAAAGTCTGTCATGTTTATAACTAACGTAAGCCAAATTAATTGTGCCACAACTTAATTGAAGATATCGTGCAAGTGCATCGTTGAAGTGGTAGACTTCTATTTTTTGCTGTTTCTCGTACTAATTTAATTTTTCAATTTTACTGAAGATGAAAATGTTCTTCTTTGAAAACCTGCCCCAAAATTTCCTAACACTCTGTGGGAATAATTTCCATTTGAGTCAACCGCAGCTGCACCGATAATTAGAATGCCATTGTTATTTGGTACACTTAGTTTTTTTTTAACTTGAGCTGTAACTTCATTTTAGTTGTGGCAAATATGGGTTGGGGTATGCCTACTGAAGATTCGTTTATAGTGCGAACAAATATTCCAAAGTCATCTCATATCGCCAGCATACCGTCAACTCTAGAAGAATATTTCAAAGCACCCAAAATAACTTTGTGCTTTACTTCGATAGCTTTTAAAGTTCTTATATTCAGGTAATTCCAATATGTTCGGTCAAAATAACACATTCAGTTCAATAAAACTTCCATCAAGTTCAGCTGAATTTTAACATCATCTATAATGTTTTTTTTTTGTTAGACACATATGAAATTTGGTAAAAATGTGGAAGTCGACGGAGTAATATGGTGGGTGATATCCTCAATGACTTAAATTCCATCACCACCAGCGCCAAACAAGACTTTTCATTCCATGCAGTTTTCATTTAACGTGCTCTCGTCAGATGCTTCTGTTGTTTAATTTATTTGTGATTTTTTAGTTAAAGTATATAGATAGTATTAAACAGATCATCTTGTCCTGATTATCTTTTAGACATTCTTTTTTCTTTGTGATATTATTCTGTCATCTCTGTGATAAGTTCAAGGCCGGAAACAATAATGGGGTAAATGCATTGTAAAAATCAATAATAAATATTCCATTTTGAAATCATTCAATCCACGGTGTTTATCCTTAATTATATTAGGTCTCTAGTGATTTCTCGAGAAAACATATGACAACGGACGGAAATGTTGTAGTGATTTAAGCTGGTTGTTCCCAGAAAATTTATTCTAACATAAAAACTGAAGGTTAAAGTTGTAAATGTTTGTTCAATAATTGAAACCTGAAATCCAACCATACTACTTTATTAGACTAGAGATTTACATGCTTCTATTACCCAACAAAAACATCAATCATATTCCGTCTTTGTATCAGTTTTCTGCTCAAACCGACTATTTATTGCCAGATTGCATGCCAAACACAGATGATAGGAGTATCCGCTTGATTACATTATTATCGTTTAAATATTGTGTTTTTGAACAAACACTATGGAAAGATACATTTTCAAATGTAAACGATGCACCGAAAAGTCAACAAAATTGTATTTACACCCTAGAGCATTAAATAACATCAATGTGTCTTTCGATTCAATTCAAACACATTTTTGATACACATCATATCTACAAGTATTTACTCTTCAACTCATATTTAAATCATAGAATAATATTTACATACAAAAAACTAAATTTTGCTCTTCATCAAATACCACAACCTTGTGATGAGCTCAGAATTGTCAAAAATTAATCAAAAGTCCAATACTGAAATGTTGACGAGCATACCAATGAAAACAACATGGTGACATTCAACAGTCACGATTTCTCACACAGGACAGGCGCCAGCAATAAGCAGTGGGGTTAAACTATGTTTTTTTTTAGTACTAAACCCAATATCTCTTTAAACGAGACAAAAAACGTACAAAAAAATTGTAAAATGCACTTTAATGCACAATTAAAAGTATCAAAGCACAAGGTACGATAAGGCTTCCCACAATTTCGAAGTGTTTCAAAAATAGTAACATATGATTGAAATTGTAGAAGAGACATTACTCTTAAGGACGAACGACTCCTTCTTCGACAACATACTCTATACTTCCAAGCTTGTATTCCCCTTAGGCAATCCGAAACAACAATGGTGATGAAAAATAGATATTCGTAAAAGTGTGTTTCTGTATCAAATGGTCGAAATTAGTAATGTACACTAAACAAAATTTGACACGACTGAAGTAAAAATATATCAAAGAGTCAACATAACTTTCTATGGGGATATTTTAATTTCAAATGAAAATAAATTTTTAACTAAATTCAAAGCTGTGCCAAAAAAATAAAACTTCCATCAATATATAATATCATATGCGTCCTTTCGGAACAGTTTTACCTTTGGCGTGGAAAATTTCGTTTAGTGTACTATAAAAGGATTTATCCCTACTCTTGTAGCAACATAAGTGATAACATACATGTGCAGTAGATCAAATTATTTAGTTGTATCTTCGCTATGTCAAACATCGTGATAAATATTCAAGATGTTTTACCATGTCAGTTATAATTTATGTAAAATAGCCCTAAGTGTGTCGATATAAGTACCAATAAAAAGCAAGTCCCAAAGTTCTTGTAACAACTTCAAATCTTGTCCCTTTGTGAAATGGTTTATTTTACGACACAGCGAGTTCTGTCAGAAGTTTGCAGTAATGCATGTAGGTTTCTAATTCGTTTTGATTTTTTAACTTAACAGTATTATAGAAATAGATTTTATTAGACTCTACGAATTTGTTTGATTTTTTTTTATTGACAAGTAAAATAAAGAATGTTCAAATAAGTAACCTTTATTTAAGTATTCGACAAATACAATCTGTTGACAAAAGTTTTTGGAAATCTGAAAAACCCTACATATTCTATGTAACACCACATTTTTCTTAATGCTTTTGCGGACGTAGTTTATGGCAATTTTCTCGAAATTAAGAGGGGTTAACCTAAAAGTAATGAAAGGAAATGAGATTAACAGGAAAAAAATTCTGATATTTCAAGAAATGACTTAACAATTAAATTTCGATAAAAGTATCATTTTGCAAGAAATAATGAAAGAATAACGCACAATATCGGATCAACAAGGAGAAAAAAATGTTAATATATCTAATAAATTTACAAAGTATTTTTCAAAACAAGCATTTGTTTGCAATTAAACAGTAAATTGAACTTTAATGTATTTGATTTTGTACCACCATATGGAGCACCAGTATTTATTCTATTGCAAATTTTGGACAGTCCATGATATATTGATATTCCTCCTGGGGTTCACACATATAACATATCCTGTAACTCAGCCATCTTCCACTCTCAATCGGTAAAACCTGATTGGGTGTTCCGGATCTATAATACTTTTGTTCAAGGATAGACAAATAGTTTTAAAAATTGTTTTTAAATAATTTATAAATTAACATTTATGTGAATTCTGTAAATTTGAATACCAAGAATTGTTTAAACTGATCTATCAATCTTAATTTTACACTAGATTCAAGCCAATCTCAAATTTCCCATTCTGAAAAAGAAAGATATTAGAAAAACAACATGCATGTATTTAGAATATTTTTCACATTTTTAATCCATTTTTAAATCAAAATTGTTCAAAGTATAGTTAAAATAAGATAATTTATAAAGATGCATATTTGTAGAAAGTTTTTTGCATCTGTTAATTTGCTCCATAAAATATTATATATTTTATATATCGTCCAGTTTCGCCATAAACCATAATATTGGGAGTCGATTTTTTCATATGTAACAGGAATTAAAGTTATTCTGAACATTTGCTATAACCTCAAACTTCACAGCCGTAAAATAGAATGATTTTTACAATCTTATCAAACAAATCAATTTGACAATCATCAGATAGATTATGACAACGACTTATTTCAGGGCACTTTACATAGCTTTTTGTCTTTTCTGCTAGTTTCTCTTTATGAAAGTGAAATAACATAGGGTAAATGACAAAGAAACTGCACTCCAACCACAAGATAAACAGAGGCATTTACAAATTTAGCTAAAATAAACGATCCAGATCTTGAAAATAATGAACCAAAATAATTAAATTCGTTAATTACTTTATTTTTTTATTTTAAAACTAAACTTGGTTTTTGCAAGGAGTACCTTAATAGAAAACATAAGAATTTTAGTTTGGGAAACATTTGATTTAATTTCCAAAGGTACCAATACTTGTGAAGAAATTAAACTGAAGTTGAAGGTCCTCTTTTGTTTTTGCTAATAACACGGTATCATCTGCATACAGTTAAATAAACAGTTTTATGTACATATCTAAAACATTGTCAAAACTTTCTGATAAATATTCTAAACCAACTAAACCAATGATATTCTTCGAGACAAGAAAATCTGTTAAATCATTCAGATATAAACTAAATAATAAAGGTTTCCAAAAGACTAGTTGTTACCAGAATGTAAGGCGAAATGGCAAGGTCGCATTTGCCCCCTCTCTATGTAATCTATAGCAGTTTAAGTACACTTGTCCCAATAAATTCCATCAATACTTTTGAACTTAACTACCATATGCATAAGTAATATCGATTGAAAATTTGTCTGGAATACGTCTATAATTGCTGGGAATTGCTACTAACATACCTTCTTATTCGGGAAGGTGTTCTCTCTTGGGTGCCTTTTATTATATTACGACTTCACAAAATAATATTTTTCAGATATTTATGTTGCTGACACTGTTGATTACACGATGAATAAAAGTATTAAAAAATGTCCTCCATAATATCCTAAACAATTCTGAAATAAGACAAAAGAACTGTGTTGTCATTGAACATTTAACTTTATTCAGTGTTAATTACGAGGTTAATTGGAACATTTGAACTGGCTTTAAAAATATTGCAAGAATAAATGTTTATCTTTTACAGATTTATCAAGCCGGATTTATTTATTTATTTCTAATTTTATTTAATTGACCCTCATATTTAATTCTACCAACCTTAGAATGGCAGTTTACCTTCTATATATATATACTTTTTCCTTAGTTTTTTATGTTTTTATTTAGTTAATAAACTCCACTCTAGTTGAAGGCCTTGTTGAGACGCAGCTGCTTTATAACTTTTTAAATTTTTAAAAGAAATATAAACAGAATGTAATTTTTCATTGTGCACATAATGTAATTTTTCAGTGTGCACAGCTTGTGCTTTGAATCATGGGTCACCGCAACACTGGCGCGAGATCAAAAGTCTGGGAAGTCTAATATTAAGTCGAGCGAAAAGTAAAAACGTGGAGAACAAAGATAAACAAATGCACACAAAACACAATACAAAATCAGCCGTTCTTGATACACAGGGAAATCTATTACATCATGGTTATAAGTCAACCAGATTACTGTGATGTTATATGTACATTCTCTCATCAGTAACCGAGACACCCTAAAATTGCAGGAAACATTAAGGAATGTCAGTTCGTCATTTTCAAAATTGGTCATAAAATTTTAGATTCAAAACCAAAATAGGAAAAAAATGATGGGTCAATGATCGATTTTCAAGAGATAATTAACTGTATGGAAATGTATCGGGGAAAGTTTGTACTATTTTTATACGGACTCATTCTCTCTTTTAAAAGCCATAAATAGGAATCATAAAATCATAAAAACTTCATACGTGTCTTTTAAGATGTATTTAAAAATATGAGGGTCTCTGTGCAGACATTTTAAAATTTTTTAGGAAGATACAACAAAAGATGTTAAAAATTATTCAAATCTGACAGTATTTAAAAGAATCATCAGTTGCATTCTTAGTATTCATATAATAACAAAATATTTGAAACGTAAAAGGTCCGTTGAACCTATATATTGGCCCCAAAATTTCCAAATTATTCTAAGTGATGTAAGACAAGGAAAAAACAGAGCATGTTAACATACGGCATAGGTGTCTTTCATCGTGCCCTCGCACCGCTATGTCGTTTAAATTGTTGTGTTTTTAACAACATAATAGTGTGAAAGCATTTTTAAAACTTTAAATTTTGTGTTTGTTTTTTCCTTGGAGCTATCCTAAATGCAAAATTTAAAAAAATTTTTACTTAATTTCCAAAGTTTCTGCAGTTCAATGGGAGGAAGTATATGTTTATTTAAATATTCAGACCTTAACGTTTCTGCTTTATATGCGTTATTTAACAGAGCACTCGATACTGGGTTGGTCGTGTCCGTTTTTGGATTGATATTCCACTTAAAGACAACTGCTCCCAAGTTGCAGAGATTAATGTGTTACACATATATGTTTATCATGTCTTATTGTTCCTTAGTTAAAATGACGTTATATTAGACTAGACAGAATAAAGACAAGACACAGGCTTAATATTACTTTAATGACTTTGAAAACGGATGAGCAATTTTTAATTGTAAACTGCACGAAATTCTAATTGCTGTTTTCAGTTCTACAGATGTAAATAAAGAATACATCAACAATATCTAGAGAGCGTGTATGTTCTGAATGTGTTGCGATAATGGATGTGCCATATATTTGGGGGGCTTTTATTGTTTTCCTTCCCCTTCTCCAAATATAACCTCTGAACATAAAATAAACAATAAAGGTAAATTAAGTCCAAATCAATAAAGTTTATATTTCTAATATTAAATGATCGATTCACTTGGGGTCGATTTAACTATAGAGTTGCTACGGGAAGAAACAGTAGAAAAAAGGCGACTAAAATCACGAAAATTGCCTCAAGTCAAATACAATGGTATTCCCATAGAATATATTAATATATGATGAAATTCTTATGAAAGTGAGGATCATTAATAATCACTTTGTTTCAAACCGAGCGTTCTATAAGTGTCTTGGTTTATAAGAAAACAACAGTTTACAAGATTTTTCGAATATATATCATTCCTTAGACACAACAAAAGTTTATACTCTGGATTAGTGTATTAACATACAAAAGAAAAGAAAAAAACAAACGCAAATTATATTAGCAAATAAGCAGAATATCCTGACGGTCGATAAAGAGCCTTAAGACTTCCTTAATGTTTGTTGCAGAGACTGTATCAGTTATATTTACAATGGCTGTAACAATAAAAGTGTTAAGCTGTAGCAGTTAAAAAAGGGTTTTTTTTGCTCGTTGGTTACGATTTGAAACTTGACAAGACAAGACAAAATCACAACTTTATGATTTATTTACCCAATTCAACTAAAGTTTTTTTTTGACTACTACAACACAAAAGTTACAAAACAAGACAACTGCAATTGCTATTGATTATATGTTATCACAACATAAAGTTCAGACACTGTTTATTTTAGAATGTTTAAATTTTCTTTGCAGCATTCTTATAAAATGTGGACGTGTTCTACACAGTTTTCATTTTACCAAGGTGATACTGAAATTCCTCCCTGTGGTGACATTTGTACCAATGTCCAAAACAGGTGTCCATTTTTTCGTCCAAGCTCCAATACAGTTCATGCCGGTGAACCATCATTTTTATGCAAAGGTATGTGTAATGTAATAATACAGATCACTTCACAGTAAAGGTACTTAAGATACATTCATTCTACCTGAAGTGTAATATTTCTACGAACTAGTACAGAAAATGTCAAGAAAAAAAAACCATAGAATGTTTTCAGTTGATAATCAATTTGTTATAGTTTAAATCTGACCTTTCAGAATGTTTTCAGTTGATAATCAATTTGTTATACATGTAGTTTAAATCTGACCTTTCAGATTGTCAGAAAAAGGACATATTACAAAATTACCAATGTTGAATAAATATGGAATTTTTTTTATACTACATGTACATTTCAAGGAGTCATTAAGCCTAGTTTTTGACTCAAGAATTTGGCAGTAAAATTAAAAGCTTCAAATACCTGTTCTTCTATATCTTTTCTGTTGAAAAATGTCTATAAAATGGAAATCCAATAGTTTTTTTTTAATTTTAATTGGTTCTACTAAAGTCACACGGCACAGAAAAATTGCTTCAAATATGAAAATATTCAGAAATAACCTAATTTGATTCAAAATTTGATACAATTTGGCCAGTTTTGATATATATATATCGCACAAAAACATCGCAGTCATGCTTTGCACAATTAAAGATCTATCAAGTACAAATGTTTAGTATAATATCTTCGTGTAGTTTTTGTGCAGACATATCTATTTTGAACAAAACCCCTCCAAAAGGTTGTTTTTTTAACAGAAAATGTTACATTCTTGTTAAAATAGTCAAATGTGCAGTGTTGTTTTGTCAAAATCATGACCATAATATGAGCTAAAATTATAAATCGGGCGTGTGTTTCAACAGACTGTCGGCATTCCAATGGGGACCAACTGTGCACCCCTTCTCGCCGATTTATTCCTTT
>JARWCS010000004.1:6903875-6915244 GCA_034783895.1 Geukensia demissa
TTGTTGTAGTAATTTATGCGACAACAGCAATGCTCTCTTCAGAAAAATCCACCAAAAATTTTTAAAAATGTGAAACTATAATAATAAAAAACGATAATCGACCTAAACCTTTGAAAAAAAAACGGAGAGCAAATAACAATTTAAAAGTAAACAACTACAATTTTCTTCCTTAGGACAGGAAGTATTTGTCGGTATTAAAATACTTTGCGAGCGGCCAGTCATCCCCCTAACCCGGGACGGTGGAGTGACAAAACAATAAAAAAAAACATACGATGAAAAATCATTTAAAATGGATTTAACACTTGAGATCAATACAGAAAACAAATACAATAACAAGTTATAGGATAAAACAAAAGTACAGACCTCGAAGGAGTACTCGCGGTTTATATCTGCTAGTTCAAACCCTAAAGCAACTGATAAGAAAACCGTCAAGCTTTTTTCTTTTACGGGCTCAATCAAGTGCAATGTAGAATACCCATGCGAGAGATTAAAAGTGCAAAGTCAACGGAGACAATTCGGTGAGACAAGACAAGTTCGAAACAAACTAAAAGATAAAACGGAAACAAAAAGAGCAAAAGCTTGGTCTCCACGAAATTCTTTACAAAAACTAAAGTAGGATCAGGTGCTTCCAAAAGCACCCCCTGTCTCTTGCGCGACACCTGCCGTTGAATCCTTTAACACTAATTCAGGTTAACGTCAATCCGAGAAGTGGTCAACTTATTGCTGAATTACCGGTAACAGTGTTACAACTAGTTGAGATACACTTATACCAATGCTGTCTTCGGAAAATCCTGAAACTTGGAAAAGGCACGAACTGCGACACGTAAAACACGTCAAATTGGATTTAGTATAAAATATAATTAGAAGTCAAAAGAAACATAAGTGCGTATGCCAAAGAAAATATATATACAGAAAGTAGGAAAATATACAAAAAATTTGTTTAAAAACTGTTTACTGTCTACACAAAACACTTAAGAAGATTCTATTATATATTATATTAAAGGAACAAATAAGCAGCCCGGTCTACTTCTGCATGTCTAGTTTTTATTTGTTTTGCGCCAGCGGTCTAATTCGGAGATAAACCCTAACAGAGAAAAAAATTGCCTTATGGATATGCAGTTTAACACAAATAATTTGGATATGCAGTTTAACATAAATTAATAAAATTAGCTTTGATTTTCTAAAAGATTAAAGCATAACTTTCCTGTAAAATTTCAGTTTTTGTTCTTTGAAGGTTGTTTTGTAATTTCATTTGTGTTCGTTTTTGACTTGCCCAAAACTATCAGCGAAACAGATGAAACACACAACTATGGCCTTGTAAACTATGCTGTTCTTGCTTTGCTGTCATTTATATTTGTGTAGGTTCTGTATGGGAAAATAATTAAAATAAGAAAGATTCTTTTTTGCTTGTAATCTCAATCTGTATTTCGGTATTTTTAAAATATTTTTTTTCGTATCAAGCAACTTTGTCAACTTATATTACACCCAAATCTTAAGATAAGGACAATTTGTCTTGATTATTTGGAATGTACAATAAACATGTCTTTGTGTTTGTACAAATTAACTAACCAACTTCCTTTTTCCATTATACAAATAAACTGAAATAGACTTTAAATATTTGACACTTTTCCCTTCTAAAATATTAAGAAATAGGAATGTTAATCTACTATTGGGTCTGAAAAAAAAGAAAAAAAAAGGAAATAGAGAATCTTTGATACGTTTTACAGTCTTAAAATTTCCAGGCCTTAAAGATTCAGCTATCGAGACTGAATATAAAAAAAAAACACGGCTAACATTGTAATTTTCTCTTGTCTTTGCACCATTTTGCCCCTCCTCAATATGCACTCTCCTTGTGACTTGACTGCTTCTACATATTTGGGTTGAGGGTTTTAAATTTTGTTATAGAACGGTTGCACTAGCATTCCGACGCACACTACGCTTTGGAAATTTGACCCTGGACCCCAAAATATCGAATAGTTTTTTTTCAGAATTATGTGATTGGAATTCCTCATACCATGTCTCTTGTGCCTGTCCCAAGTCAGGAATTTTTGTCATAGGTTTGTCTTTGCTTTGTGTTTTATGTTTTGTTACATGCACATTTTTGATCATATTCAGATAAGAGCAGTATTATTTCAAGTATACACATTTTATTTTGAGCTTTCCGCAAGGAGATTGAGCTCACCAATTGTTTTGTTATGTATCAGTGAAATTACCATTTTTTTTTGTTTGACAACGTCAAAGTTAATTGCATACATAAACCCGAAAATTGCTTTGAGAAAAGAAACGGAGAAGACTTGTTATAAGAGACGCACTAAGCAGTCAGTATTTGTAAATATTGCAAACAAACTCAATTAAAGAGTTATTAAAGGTAATACTCCATGCTTTAAGTTAAGATAGTTAATCCTATAATATCCAGCTTCGGTAAACAAAAGGCAGAAGACAGGGTTCTGCCGATGGCTTATTTATTATCAATTCGATCATTTTTCTAAGTTTATGTTCATTTTATCATAACTACCCCAAGTAGAGAAACAATGACATGTATAATACAGTGTAATAAACCTATCATGCCAGCAGTCTACGAACGTGGATTATACCATTAATCGACAGTATTCTAAAATGTTACCGGTGCCGTTCGACGGTTGTCTGTCTGATGTACAAACAAATGTATGTTTGCATTTTTGCAATTGACAAAGTTTAATACACCTTTAAAATTGTAAATTTAGATGTTCAAGGGACCTCCCCAGGTGAATGAAGTGTCACGTGGTTCTAGGTGATTGGACGTTTACAATAATAATGCATTTTCAATTATCGCTAGAGTTTTTGGCTAGATGGGTGACTCCAAGAAGACGCCGGCATACCGTATAATATAATCGCGCGGAAGACACTATCCATTTAAATGAGAGTTAATAAACAATTATCCACTATTAGAAATGAACACGTTGGTGATCAAAGCAAAATGTGACAGATATTAGTTAAACTTAGAGAAATACTATTTTAATTTTTTTTTCTCTTTTAAGACCATGATCTGGATGTTAACTGTTTTAATTCTGCTAATATCCGGAGAATTTCTTGAAACTGTTGGTAAGTAAAATATTTTATCTTTCAAATTTAAGATATTCTTAATTTCTTATGATATTTTTACGTAGAATTGGATGGTATGCACAATAAAGATATATATTCATTCTAATCGTTTTACGATGATTATCGTATGTATACTTGAACTTCAACTTTTGTTAATATACGAATTATCTGTGATAAGTAATTGTAACAAAATTAATTACCGTGATACTTACACGACAGTTAAGTGGAATTAATAAAGAAGTACCCGTATGTAACTTTCATGTGCATCAATAACTGCTTAATTAAAACCCCTAGCTTCAGTGTAATCGTAGAATGTATGAATGGGTTAGAAGTTTCTTTAAATGAATATACTTCAGAACCTCAGACTGGAAGAAGAAGCGATATCTTTATCAGAATTAAGATTGATTTATTTATTAAGTGCTGCAAAACCTAAGGGATTTTCAACCATATTAAGTAAATCATAAAAAAGACCGGGGGAGGCGGTAGAAGTGGGAATTTCAACTGAATGGAACTACTGGTAAACGCAGAAAAGTTAATATGAGGATCGGTTCACTAACACCAAAGCGTTCTTAAGTGTGTATATAGGATTTCTGTCATATCACGAGGCGTTAGGACTTCCTCATGAAACTCTTTTCATATTTTGATAAAACACCAAATCTAATTACACTGCATGACACTATCTAAATAGGAAAACGAGAAACGTGTTTCTACATCTGCAATTAAGATAACTACTGTTTGTTGAAAAAGTAGAGAGCTGTAAAATAAAGTTGTACTTGTGAGAGGTTACTCATTCAAAACTTTCAAATATCATTTGAATGTTCTACGTTTAAAAAAAACTGTCAACTCATTTGTCAGGATCCTCTGCTTGTATCTTCTGTTAAGTATTGTTTAAAAAGGTTATTAATTACAATTGATATGAAAATGGAAAGATGCGGAGTACTAGTAAATGTCAAGAAGACACATATTCACATCTCACTGCAAAGCTGCTGTTAGGTATCCATTTAACTCAGAAATTTGAAAACAGACAATATTTATGTAGATATTCAACGATATTATAGAAGACGTGTACTTCGCGTAAGATGTGACGAAAGATATCGTTCTTTTTTCAGTATATTGAAGAATTATGAAGATATATGCACACCCTTCATATGTAGATTTCCCTTTTAGGTGTCAACACCATCGAGCGTAGATAATGTAAATATAAACAGTTTCGCCCAGTTATAAAAAAAAAAACTTGATCGATTATAGAAACACAAAGCATTTACGGATCAAAATTTTTCTTGCAATTGCGAAGAATTTTTACATCTAAAACGGGATCCCGTAGGCACACGTGGACAAAATTGTCCGTGTACTCCAGGTTTTTTTTCTGGAAGTCCGTGTACTCCAGGTTTTTTTGTGGAAGTCCGTGTGGTCCAAGTTTTGTTTTGTCCGTGTGGACCAGGATTTTTAAGTCCGTGTAGTCCAAGTTTTCTTGATTTCCATAAGGTACAGGCTTTATGGAAGTTCCCTGTGGTGGATGTCCCGTGTGGTCACGGTTTTGTGGAGGTTAGCTTGGTATTAGTATTAGTATTGTAGAAGTCTGTGTATGGTCTAGGTATTGTGAAGGTCCGTGTAAAACATGTTGTTTTGAAGAAGCCCGCATTGTACAGTCTTTGTTTTATCATTTTGATGGGTTAATGATGTGTGGCCCCACATACTTTTTCGCGCTTCTTGGACGTACATTTTTATTTGTCTCCCATCCATATAAAGGTCGTTTGTTCGATACATTTTTATTTGTCTCCCATCCATATAAAGGTCGTTTGTTCGATATCTTGCTTGTAATCTAATGATAAAAATTCGAAGATAGGGCAGACAGAAATCGTTAAGTTAGAAGACAGACAAGACCATAGCCAACAAAATGAAACGAAAGACAAAAAAGTGCACATAACACTACATTGAAAACGAAAGTTGGAGTAACACGAACTCTACAAAAACTAGGGTGAGTTCAGGTGCTCCGTAAGGGTACGAAACTCTTTCAGTTGCCAAAACAATAAGATTTCACTTGTACTGGTATACTCGTATTGTTAGAAACGATACACGTTCATCAAAAATAAAAATTTAAAGGGTGTTGATATTTTTGATGAAAGTCAGGTAAGAGCAGTATTATTTTATGCATACACGATTTTTTATTTGGGACTTTTTTTAGCTTTTCACAAGGAGTGGTATTCCACCCTTGTTGAAGGCCTTGTGGAGATATCTAGATTTGTAAATTCCTCTGTTTTTCTCGTGGTTGGAAAGCAGACTCTCTGACATTTACCCCATATCTTTCATTTTCATATTAAGTACACCAACACAAATGTACTTTGGATATACCCCTGCCAAATATACCGAGATGTTACACTAACGTGTGAATTACAAATGCTGATATATTAACATGATTAATGTCATAAATGTGCGAAACGTTTGGTACTCACTTCAATGTTACGTTACAACGCAAAATTTTTTAGTTAAAAGTACATTTGAAAAATCCCTCAATACTCGTAAATAATTTATATAGCCTTTTAAAAGCCAGAAATAAAAATTTTCTGATGTTTAGAAAAAGATACTTCCTTTAAAAGATGTAAAAATTAATACTTTATCTGAAATTGTCAACATTAGCTTTTCTAATTTTGTGCTATAAAGATGAATATCAGTGATTTACAGTCGAACATTAGCCTAATTAATTATAAATTTTATTGTTATAGTTTATATTTATACATGGTTACATGGTTGATGTAGGAAAGTAAGTGGGTTGGAGGTTTCCGTTATTTGCATCATTTTCACACTTACAATGATTAATTAAGCTTGTATATTTATTTTTACACGAAAAACTTCCGAATGACTTCCGAACTATTATTGGTAAAAATAACTAATGCTCAAAGTTATATAATGCTGACGGTCTGATATGCTTGGACAGGAAAACTGATAATAAGTACATCCACTTCCAACTTATATCTTTTTTGCGAAAAATTTTATGGTTTATTAGGATTGGACTGTTTATGGTCCGTTTAGCATTGTCGAGTGTTAGGCCAAATGTAAATCTCGCTTGCACAGCTTTCAGTTTGAATTCACTGCTAGCACAATGTTAATTCGCAGTGGTTTAAACAGCCCTGCAGTCGATAATTAGAGACATTTTGGGTGGAGTAGACCTAGCCGAAATTGAAAAAATATTGCGAATACTGCTTTTCAAGTTACTGTTTCTGATATTGCAACTGATTTAGAATAAATCGACACTGACCATACCTAAAGCAAACGAAGCACGCCTATGTGCAAAATGGTCTTGCTTTTTGGTTAAATTATTTCGATCACTGGAACCAACAAATGTGTGTTCGAATCATGGATTTGACCTGGAATACCTTGCTCTAATCATCTTCGATGACAAAGGTGATTCTGCTTCCGGTTGTGCAAGATAATATCTACATATATGAAAAATCTTTTAAGACCAAAAAAACTTCTGAAGTGACCTAACGAAAAAGAGCTTATCACTCTTGTTCCACTCTTGTTGAAAGTTTTGTTTCGACCATTTTCTGATTAATGGGGATATAATAATGATTTGGGCTAATAACTTTTTTCCAACATCTCTCATTTGTGTTAAAATAGCTGTTGTCTTGAACAAAATTATTGATTTACAAAATAGCTGTATAAGACTAACAATGGTAAGTAATAAAGAACGAAATATGGTTGAAACATCTAATTTGTACAAAACAAGACTCAGAAATATTGATACAAGTCCATTTGCGATATGGTTTTCGTAATGTTACATCAATGTTAGAAATTCTGAAACGTCATTGGCGACTTAATTCTTTAGACGTTAAACAAATTACGTCTATTACTGTAAATGCATTTAACAAGTAAACGATAAGAATTTGTGTAATTTGTTGGGGCTATATTTGATAAAGGTATCTACAATATCATAATAGTTTAAAGTAATGAGATTTAATTAATAAATGATATTTGATATCTCTAATTTAATATTTATTGTCCCGTCACTGTTTTACCCAGTTGTTCTCTTGGCACCATCATGAGTTTGCAAAGTCTGGTCTGCAAGGAAAGACACAGAAAAAAACATTTGACTCAATTACGCTAATAGGTAGTCTCTTCTGTGGATACTAATTATTTATTCTAATTACAAAGTCGTAAGGTAATTTTTACAGTTCATTGTTGGTTATGATTGGAAATTGATCTGGGCGCCTGAAAGTATGAGCGTACATACTTCGTAGGAGACCGTCTTCTACTTAATCAATGTCCCTTGGTCTAAGTTCAACAAACGAATAACATGTATATACCTTTCTGTCCGTTTTATGATTTAGTATTAATTAAAGATTAACAAATATTTATGCATTTATTGTATTCTTTGATCTTAGTATAATAAATAAGTGCAACTAAAATTGCGCGTGTTTGCGGAACGACGTTAATTGTTTGCAATGTTATACCCTTGTACCACAAAGACAGAGGAGGAGTTGAAATGACAACAGTTATACCAAGTTAAATGGCTATCATTGTGATCTGGTGTCTCCTGTTTCTCACGGTTAACTACCGTGACACAGTAAACCACAAATGGGCAATATTTGAGTGAATGTAATTCAACTTATCAGATGAAAAAGTGTTATTTACTATGTAAACCTTGTATATTAATTGTCTTATTAACCTGCAATAAGTCGAAATTTATGGTACGCGTAGCCGATAAATTTTACATTTAATGAACTTCCAGTCTACAATGTGTTCTTCCCTAAAATGGAGCGAAAACTTATTCTTTTGAAAGATATGATAATTTTTTGTAATATTGCAAAGCATTGATTTATGACGTATGAGTTCAGACATGTGAATCGTGTGTCTTTCAGCATGTACGAGAAACATTAAAATCCTATGCGCGGGTATCCTAAATGTTAAGATTTAGCTCAAACATTTGATTTTTGTGATCGGTCATTAAAATTGTTTGTAACATGCTTTGACGTCGGCAGAATGATGTTATCTACATTACAAGGACTTTCATCTAGCCACTGGCTAGCCCTCCTGACCAGGTTTAAGGCTAATCTTCTCACCTGCCTTCATCTTAATGGAGTCGCGTGCAACATGTCGTCTGCTTAAGGCGATATAACATACGACTCTCCCATATTTGTCTACAAAGGTGTAAAACAAATCCTCTTGTCATGTTAAACAAATGACAATTATATTTCTATTACAATCTTATATCCTGATAAAATGATCAAAGTAGGTAGCAAAGGAATTTCAATAAATCCGTTTCGTCTTTTCAATTATTGATTGGTCGGACAATAGGGATAATATGTGAAAACAATTGATACTTACTTATCTGTAGACTAAATCGCAATTTATGAGGGCGTATTATGAAAACTAGATATTTTTATTAATAAACATAAATAAATGTATACGTCTTATCAAAAATACTACTTTACTTTAGGTTTTACTTATCACTTAGACATCAGATTTGGCGACATGTACAAAATAGATTCACTAGTCCATGATTGATTATTCTATATCAGGTATCAATACAAGTTCACACCTAAAATGTATATGCGAAAATATCAACAGTTAGTTCAAGTTTTGAGAAAAGCGTCCACTCGAGACAATATTCAAAGACAACAATTTTACAGAGCTTGTAAAAACAACAGTGACACTGTGATTCTCTTGTATTTTAGATAACTCTAATATAACATGGTTCAATTTTCATCTTCAAAAACCACATTTCAGTTTTCTTTTTATATATTTAAGTTCTTCTCTAGCAATAATAATAAATTATTACATGTCATTTCCCATATTGAGCCAGCCAACACCGCGACATCCCTTGGATTGTGCGACTGATTGTAAGGTCTTTTCACATATTTCTATATAACACCTTATCGATGCCAACCCCTAGATGCCTCAGGCCAAGCTTCAACTCGTGGTGATGATTTGCATGCTACACAGCAAACTGTTGCTCTCAGTCTGAAGGTACGAGGTGAATTAAATGTGTTTGTAATTTTTAGCAATTAATAATTTAGTCTTCAAGAATGGTTGGATTGCATTGGTTTGATTTATTTGTTGTTATTTTGAGGCGCCGTGGATTTGCTGTTGCTCAACGGAGTCTTTTAAGGGTCACCATTTTGTCGTGATGGTTTTACCTGGTTCCCTTGTGCCAAACAGAGCTGGTTGCCAGTGGTTCATTACACTGTATGGATTCGGTAAAAATGATTACTACTCTATACCAGCTCGTGGTACTAACAGTCAAGTTCCCTGAATAAAAGCGCTTGTTGCGTCAAAAACAGCCACGTGACTAAATGATGGATGAACGACTGAGGATTTGGTCTAGCGGTTAAAAAGGAAAAATTTCCAAAGACTTGACTAATCAGAAACAAGAAATGCCTCAGTTCATTTTACCCCGTAGTTTCAGAGAATAATATGAAAGAGAATAAATGTTGCGTTATAACTGTAAAACTGCTGTGCATCGCAAGGGCAGCATGATACGACCGCAGAACGTTGACATGGGAAGGGTACACAAATGAACATTTGGGTTAGTGTTGACACAGTAATGTGTTGGACACGGTATTCTGCTGTAAACATTAAAGTGCTAGACACTGAAATGTGGTTGGATCAGTGATCATTTTTATCCATTTATCTCCACACTTGAGTAAATTTGTTTTTCATTGAGAATAATTTTTAATAAACTCATCTAAATCGGATAAAAAATCTAGTTTTCCATGCATAATATCATGCAAAACTGAAATTTACCCACTTTGATCCTTTTATCTCGAAAACGGGAAGACAACCAAATGATCACACTTAGACAAATATAATGAAGAAACAATCAAAATCGGATGATAAATACAAATTTCTTATCTCTTGGAAAATCGCCTTTTTAATTAACTCTTTGACTCTTTTGAATTTTATATCAAAATTGGTAAATGCTTGTAATAACTTTTTTTCATGTAACAATAATTGTGAAAACCACATCAAAATCAGGTGAATATATTAAAATTTAGTAATACAAAACTGACATTTTCGCGCATCTTGACCCCGAAAACATCGAATACTGCTAGAGCTAGAAAAAAATCGGTTGAAATTCCTCCGAAAGCTCTCAATGAAGCGGATCTACTAACAATCAGATAAAAGATAAAAATTTCTTATCTCTTTCAAAATCGCATTTTAACCCTTTGTCCCCTTTACATTTAATGGTAAATGCTGCAAAAATGCCTTGAATAAATTTTGTAGCATTTTTCATAAGGATTAATTTGGAAAACCCCAATTGAAATCGGATGGAAAAAAGTAAAAAGAAATGCTTGTGGCGTTAGTGGACCGACTGGGACGATTATATGAAAACTTTTAGAGGCCAATCCATAATATGCTACAGGCAAAAATCCAGTTCATAACGCTCTGCGGTTTCGGAGCAGAATATTAAAATATTAAATTTTAACGGACGACGGACGCCATGTGATGACAAAAGCTCGCATAAGCTTTGGCCAAGTGAACTAAATACGACGTGACTTTAAGAAGTCCTTAAATAATACCATCAAAAGTGCTTGATTGTTTATCATTTCTAGTGCCGATTCCACAGTCATGTATATAAAATCGGGACTCACTATGACCTTATTAGTTCTCATCCTATGTCTTATTTGGTGTGGTCTTGTAATGGACACACTAATTTATGCCTTTAAATAAACAAAGAATAAATTGAAACAAGGTGTGAAATGTGTTCGCAAAAAGTAAACGCCCAAAAAGCATACCAATAATTCGAAATAGGACCTACCTTCTATTGTTGGCAGTGTTGATTTTACACAGTGATATGGTGTTTTTGTTCTGGAAGCTAAGATGAAAGCGAAATTGAATAAATTAACCTAAGTGCACTATAATGAATAAATTAATCTATGTGCACTATAATGTCTTAGATTTTATTGGACCAAAGTGAAAAGTCGAAGGGGTATTACGTGTCAAAAGAGGATTTCTTAAATTAATAATTTGCCTTAAAACAAATATGAAATAAGTAAAAATCAGTAAAAATCTTTAAAAGATAAAAATTTTGAGGTCTACTCAAGGGCTGTTAAGGCCAGCAACAAAGGTGAAATCCCATTCTTTGTAACAAGCTCTTAATCAAAAGATGTTATACTACGCGTTTGATATTGATAAATACAGGGCGGTGTTTTTTTTTGCTACCCGGAAGAGGATAAAAAGGTCTTCTATTTCGTTTCTTTGATCACGAACCTTTCCCTGAAGAGGGTACATTAGGCGGAAGAGTCACGTGATTCAAAATGGCTGAAGTGATTGCGCTGATTTTATTT
>JARWCS010000004.1:6928485-6942667 GCA_034783895.1 Geukensia demissa
ACTAGCATCTCTATAGCTGCCAACACAACACTAGGTGTTGTGAGTGAGTTGAGGTCTGGTTGCCAAAGTTCTAACATAAGACAAGGCCTCATCCACCTGCATATCCTTAGAATTTCTCTTTAAGCCATCAAGGTCTTCTCTCATATCTTTAAGCTGTTGGGACGTCTCGTCAGAAGCCACATTACCACCTCCTGTAGCATTAGTAGCACTACTAGCTAAAAGAAAATTAAAACAAAATACATAAATCAGGCATACCTACAAATACATTGAAATGCATAATTTTAACAAATGTTTAAGCTGATCTAACATCAACAGTTATAAATGTATCATGAAAGACGTCTCATGCCTCTATATTTTCTAATTTAATTTAAACTGTCACTTGCCGTTTCATATTATATCTGTATAACGCCTCTTGGGCCCTTATAACACTTAAATAATTTACCTAGCATCCGACAAACAGAAAAATGTAAAAGTCATACTATTTTAAAATAACAAATTACGTAAAGTACTGACTGAAACATGGTCTAAATTACACATTCTGCTATATTTATATTCAAAACATAACTCGTCGTCCGGATATAGCCGTAATCGTGCTGCTTGGGCGTAAAACACCAATGATCAATCAATCAAAACAAAACCCGAGAAATCAAATAGTAACAAATACCTTTCGAAGCAGTAGAATTTCCTTGAGCACTCAGCTTTTGCCCCTTGGGTCACAAAAATTGGCCAGGATAATGGACTCGTGTACCAGCAAACGTATGTGTTCTATTGAATCATCTTTTCCCGTCAATGTCAACACATCTTTAATGGATTCACCTGAGTAGAACGAATAAATTATTTAAAACCGGTGATTAACATACAGAGTCTGTTTACGGTCAATAATTTAATCAAAAACTAGACGGACAATTATAGCGGAAACTGAAAATCATTTTAATCCTATTTACGAATCAAATATAATTCATGCGTGTATGTTTATACATTAACCTTCAATCAACATGATTAATAAAGAGTAAAAAAATAAATAAATGTGATATATTCTACGGTTTATATTTTGTTAATTTACCTGTTTATTTATTCATTTTCAATCCCAGATTCAAGCGGACTTCTAATATTTTTTGTTAAAATATTACAACGACAACGCAGTTTAAGTCCACAGAACTTCGTTCACATCCCGATAATATCCCCTATATTTCAAACCATATCTTGCTGATTTGATGATACTTTTTTAATATAAATTATAGGTCAACCGAACACGCCTCACTTCTCAGACCTAATCAAAATTTTCCCGACGGAAAGTTAAATTTATTTAGTACTCTTAAATTTGAAAGATTATTGCTTACTTTGGTCAGAAGAAAATCGAAAAATACAATGTCATGCTGACCACGTTTATGATGAAAACGGCTACCAATTTAATTAAACATAAAATTACCTGTAAGCTTCTCAAATTCTGTAATTAGGTCTGCCTTAGAAGATCTTAGAAAGATTCTCCAGTGGTTCATCTTTTTTAAGACGAGAAAACTCCAAAATTTGGACATCCGGATCTGCAGACCTCACACGCATAAAAATCGGGACTAAACTCTTCCCAACAAGAGAGCAATTGCTCTTTAAAACTTGTCATATCTTAAATAGAGCAAAAATATATAATTACAATTACCGCTGTCGTACTGACAAACCTAGTCTTGTATATCACGTGCTACAGGCATCTTACAATAACTGGATACCGTTACATGCACAGTTGAACCATACAAAAACCAACTCATTCATTCGTATTAAGGTCGTACAATTTAGAAGTAAAAATATGCCGAAAATTAACCTTTCATAACCAATAGAAGTACAGAAAAACAGATTCTACTATGTATGAACATAAAATTCGGTCTGCCTTATAATATCCTTCCGAAAATTAATATCTCCAATAAAAATTAACTTCTCAAAGCGCTCTTATTTATCCTATACTCTTTTGTACCATAAGCAGCTCAGAATGACAAAAATACAGCCCAGTTTAAATATATCACAATTACCTGTTTAAGTATGAATTTCAAACGTGTTGCAACCAATGCGAACACAATACCGAATAAAATCAAACAAACACTTTGTGCTCCAAATTAAAAAAAAACAAAATTACTATTATCAACCATAAAATAAGCACTAACAGTTTACGGCCGTACCTCCTAACTGTTGTAAAACACCCCACTAACTCAAAAGTTAGTAAATCTACATAAAATTAAACTTACTTCCAAGGAAACAAAATTTTCCACCTGCTCACACGTGTTTGTTGGCGCCAACAAGAGCAGGAAAAACCCGTGCTACCCGCTCGGTAGCAGCGGCCAATCTGTTAGGTATTGGTCAAATCTCGCGAGACCCACTTACGATATTCACAATACATATTTAACATGGCTAATTCTATCTTCGTTACATTTATGTTCTGTCTTGTACATTTGCTGAAGTAGAGAAGTGTCAATTCTCTCTGACGAAAAAAGACAAATATAAAAGATACACTTGTTGGACCTATGAGGAAATGTGTTTGTCGGCTTCGGTAGACATTCCAATATGGCCAAACATCACAAGGATCCTTCTAAATCTTAGTTGGTTACCTAATGCTTATATCGTGGACTTGGATCTTTTTATCTCGCGGCAGTAATTTACTTTCAAATATACAGAACGAAATTATATTCCAAAGTGTGTTCGATTATATAAAAAAGTCAGGTCGATTCTTTTTTGTTTAACAAATACAGACTAAAAGAGAAAAATCCACACACGTCATCATCAACATCACATTTGTGTCTCTTTCCTTTTTTTCTCTCTCCTCTCTTTGTATTTTATGTTGATAGAAGTGTTATTGTTTACCTCGAATTTTATGTATTTGCATGCTTAAATTGTAATGAAAGATATTGTATAGCAGGAGAAGACTTCATAAGTTATATAAACTTGTATCTTATCAAATTTGCACAATATTGCAAATTAGATATGTTTAAACTAAAGTCCTTCTAAATCTGATTCAATTTTACAGCACCTACCGCAACCTTGGTGATATTTTTTGGTTTATAACTCTTGTTTCTACAAATACACAACCGAAATTCATCCTACGGAATTCACCTTGAATAAAGCCAATTCCAATAGCCTCAAATGCCCATTTCTGGATATAAATGTATATATTTATCAAGATAAAATGTACACCAAACTTTACGACAAGAGGGAGATTTCTCATTCCCAATTGTTAATTTCCCCTTCCTTGACGGGGTTGTTCCTTTGGCGCCTTCATACGGTCTATATATGTGTCAGCCAGTTCGTTATACCGGTATTTGCAGAGACGTTACAGATTTTAATGAACGCAATTTCTTAATAACTGACAACTTATTAAGCGAAGAATTTCGATACAATAAATTTATTAAAATATTTATTAATTTCTTTCATAAATATATATAACGGTCTGGTATCAAACTTGGGTGTTTTTGCAAACATTTGATTAAGAACTAGGATATCACATCCTACTTTTCACTTAAACTTTAACATAATCATTCGTTAAGTATATCGTCACAGCATTTTAATTAAATCTTTAAATATGGTTTTTATTGGTACCAATATTGACATTTTGGTATAGCTTAATGCTGAACTAAACAGCCTATGTGGATTTTGTTTATATTTCTAGCCTTATTTACGCGTTTCCGTAAAAAGTAGGGCGTGATACGCCTTGCTTCATAAGATGACTATCTATCTGTGGTATCGAAATCAGTCTATCAGTCAAGTCTGAAAAAAGCCTCTATAATAGTTAACGTTTTGAATGTCTACCCCTGGATACCGTAAAATGTTTACGTGAATAGTTTGCTCAATTTCTTATGTTTTATTTTCAATCTGTTATACTTGTCAAACTGTGTCCAAAAGGGGTATAACAGGGTCCTTTTTAGACCAACCTTTATTAAAGCAATGACCTATACAAACTTAAAACCATTATTTTTCGCTTGAATGTAAAAGATAATATATTTATTTGTAAAATGCGTTTGAAGATTATGCAATAAAAAGTAATATTCGATTACAACTTTTGATATATGAATAAGTGAAATATGAATTTAACTTCATTTGAAACCACAATAAAAATGGCTGTTTTTATTATCATAATCTTGACAAAAGTTTTTTTTTCGATACACGTGTTCATGACAATGTAAACACATCTCAGCTACAGTACAATAACATTTCCTGATAACATTTGGACCCTTTTATAAATTTTCAAAGTCCGTTTATAAGCGGAGATTTGGCAAGAAAATGGCGAATTTTTCACAAATTAATTATCCGGACATTGGAATACCTAAGTTTATAAGCATCGAATGAATCAATATAAAAAGCATATTCACTAATATAACGATAGATATAAAGATAACAAGTTATTGGAACGGTGCGCTCTTACATGTTGACTTTTCGCGCAATATAATTTATCGCATGAAATGCCTTAAAACTTTTTAATATCACCTTCGTTTGATAACAGCTAGAACTTTATTACTTTAAAATTGATGCACATCTTATATTCAATATCAATCGACTCAAAAGTTTGTATTAAATTATTATTGAGTCAGATTTTAGGATTTTAATTCAATAGTTGTGCAAATATGACCGCTTTTCGGTCTTTTAAAAATTACTTTAACATGGAGTTGCATTTTCTTGTACACACAAATTAAAAAACACTGCAGTGATGTAGATAATAAAATTACACATTATATCTTTTTAAATGTTTTAAATGCATAATGTTGAAGTTTTCGTTCAGATATAAAGTGACTTTTATTAAGTTATATGTTTATGTATAATGTTATATTTTATATATGATAGAAAAACTATAGCACAACTATTTCAAAATGTATTTGAATTTTAAAGGTTGCAATTTTTTACTTTTTTAACGAATATTTCCATAATGTTTAACTACGTTAGTTTTCTGCAGATGCAAGTACATGTACTAATAGAGTTCACCCTTTCCAAACACACCTATTTACGCATCTATTAATTACCCTTTATTTGAATATAATTTGTATGTAATAGCCAATGTTTCAAATATCCTTATAATTAACTTTCTTATTTATCATATACCGATATTGTCATTTAAAAACGGTTGGATTTTTGGATAATAAAAAATGATTGTAATATCCGGAATGAAATACAATCTGTCTAGAATTTCCGACATTTTTACGCGCTAAAATTTCAACAGTTTTTAGCTAAAATAATTTTTAATGTAACATTAAACATACTAAACATTGCGCGAAACGATGAAAAATATTTGTTTTAAACCAACAAACGAATTCAAGAGATAACTATTAACTATTTACGTAAAGGATTAAATAAAACGTAAAACGTGTGATATTTTGTAAATAAAAGTTGGTGTTCATTAATGTTGAATAGCTTGTGTTTAGCAGGACTTATGCTTGTAAAGTTTATCGTTTTCCAAAAAACTAAACTTTATCTCCTATATATTTGACAAATCTGTTAAGTTTGAGATGCAAAAAAGATTGAATGCTGATTTTAAAATGACCAGCCTCATTTTGTTGGGATAGGGCGGTTTCAGAAAAACCAATGTTATACAACTTTTGGACACCTTTTATAAAGTATAACAGGATGAAAATGAAAGTTAAGATAATAGGCAAATAAGATCTGGAAAAATATAGCTGTACCCAGGGGTAGACATCGGATCGCAGACTTTCCCGTGTTGGCTGATGGACTATAATCTTGTAATTCTGTGTCTGTAGTCAATTACATCAAAACACATTAAAGATGTTCATTTAGATATAGAAGATATGGTTTTATTGTCTTTGAGATAGTTATCCCAATAGTAAATAACAAGCATCTGCAGGTTAGCTTTAATAATTCATAAAGAGCCACACCGTAAGGTAAGCTGTAAAAAGGCCTCAAAACAATAGGTGTTGACATTCAGATTATCGGCAAAAATAGCGACATCCTCTTGACAACGGGCTTGAGAAAGGTACATTAAGTATGTGACGGGTTAAACATATATAAACATAACCACCTTTTAATAACCAGTAAATTACAGACAACACACGAATTTAAGATGACGTGAAATTTGCGTAAGAAAAGTCATGTAAAGCGCCCGTTTTTAGGCTAGGAAATGAATATGAGGAAGAAAAATCAGTATTCTCCCCACAGCGTCTCGATCACTCTTACAACATAGGCGAGTAAAAATAGTATCCCATAGAAAGAGATTTTTTGCAAGTCTTGGTCATCCAGATTGGAAAAAATCAACGACATTTTGAATTAAACCGTGAAAGAAATTCTCTTTGGCGACCATTGTTACGATTTTTTACACCATAGTGTAGAGCTAGTGATAGAAAATGCATTATATTTATCGCATTTCTATCATAAAAAGCTCGTCTCGCTCGTTATTTATCCAAGAATTGTAAAAGTGTAAAGTGGTAATTTGATTGGTACATATCATGTTATATGAACTCTGACCTTTTTGCTGATAACGTTTAAAATTAATGATTTCCATACGTACTCTTTTCACATCTGTTTCAACATCGTACTCTAAATACTACATTTTTTAGTTGTCGAAAGTTTATTAAGTATTTTGATCACTATGTATTGCTTATTAGTCATGTTAATAATATATGCGTTGTTAAATTGTAACGAAGAAATACATCATTAAAATAAATCGTTGCATTTTAATCGTAAAATATTATAATTTTAGTTCACAACTACAAGACATCAAACCCTACTTTAACCGGAAAATTATTTTAACGAATACTTTTGAAAGATTTAAGTTACAATATTATTGTCTTTATGACTAACATATATCTTTTTCGATTGTGCAACGAGGTGCCATCAATTTATAAATTATATAGGCACTTTGTTGATGTCTTATTCTAACAACCCGTTTTTATATTGGTTGTGACTAACATTGCTTGTCATATATCTACCGAGTAACACGACGGGTGAAGCAGGAGTTGCATTCCCCTCCGGAGCACATGAACTCTCTCTAGTTTTTGTATGGTTTGTGTTTTTAATGTAGTGTTGTGTGTAATATGTTTGTCGTTCGTTTTAATTGTAGGCTATGGTACTTTCAGTCTTTCGAGCCGTTTGTTATCTTCAGAATACAAGATTAGCAATGTTGAATAAACATGGTGAATTTAGGAATGCTATATCCACATTTCAAGGCGTAGCATCAGAACCAAGACATAGGAAGTCCTAGATCTTAACATGGTTCAAGCAGTGCTCAAATACAAACAGATCAAAATGGGAAACCAAATTCAGCGGCAAGATATTGGATCCAACTTTGGCTTATTTTGCATATGAACATTGGCAGTATCTGCTATGAAAACAAATACGAGATAAAAATAAGCAAAAGCACAACACAATGATTTCGAACAGAAATGTAAAATGTAGCTAAATGAAAGAAATGATCTTCCATTATCTAATGACCAAAGGTAAAATTTATTATAAGGTTATATTTATATGATTACCTTAATCTTGAAGTAATAAACAAACACAGTCATCTCTAGACCGACAATACAATATTAAATAGAAAAACATGTAGTCAATGATAAAGCATGATAAATGCATAGACAGTCTACAAGAGATTGAAGTTAATTAAAAATATTCTTTAGGGTCATTATTTGTGCTTATTTAAACATTGGTGCCTTTAATGTTTTCTTTTCTTTTTGCAAAGAACAAAATTAAACATTTTTATAACCAGAGGAACATATGACAGGTTTTTATGCGCCATTGACAAATAGGAACGACTTCTATTCATATTATAATCATACTAGGTCTAATGGTTAGGGCACATGATATTTTACCTGAAACTTGCACCTTATTTTTTTGGAAAAACATAAAACTTAAACGATATGGGGTACACGTCAGAAAGACTGCACTACAACCACAAACACAGATGGAATTTAGAAATCTAGGATTTCCACAAGGCCTTCATCGAAGGTGGAATACTATTCCTTGTCCATAGCTCTAAAACGCCCAAATGAAAACGTGTATATGTAAAATAATATTATTTCTACCTGAATATTATCAAAATGTAGATATAACAAAACATATTACACATAGACAAACCAATGACCACAATTCCTGACATGGGACAGGCACATTAAGACATGTGGTGACAATGTACACTAGATGTAGATTTTTATAAAAAAAAAGAATATCTTGTTTATAATTTTGTAAACAAGTGCTTCTTACCTTATTAGCTGGTTCCCAGATTGTTTTACAATAAAAAAGATCGAAACTTTTACCGTGACGATGACGTCAGAATAATTTGAGTTTGATTATATACATCTTTTGTTTTTTCTTGTTTGATATTTCCTTTTATTGACTTAATAGTGGAACAGTTGTTTTCATATTACATTCCAAATGATATGGAAAAAAAAACACGACAGAAATGAAATATACATGGGATTAATGAAACAGCTGATTCATATTATACTCCTTTTATTTTGTGTAAATCAACTGCGCAACAAGGGGTTGAAACCTCTGGCTTGTGAACATAATTAGTATTGCATTTCCGTAATACTTATGCAAATTCAGGATAGACTATATAGAGCAACTGGTACACGTAGACATAAGTCTGGTAAAGAAGAGAATCGAAACCAGATCGGATTATTAAGGTTTCTTCCCTTAGGCCATATGTATCAGATATTAAAAGTCGGGAATATTTCATTTCTAAAATTTAAAACTTCAGTTACCACAGTGTCATATCTTTGAATTACTCTTAAAATTAAGATATTAACTTTATCTATCTTTAAGATATATGTTTTTGATGTCACAACCATTTTTATCAATTTTTCATGAAAAAAAAATAAAAACTTTAAAAAGGGTAGATAACTCTTTAAAACTGTTATTACAAGGAATGCACTATGCAGTTTGTTTTGTACCGAGTTAACAAGAACGCTGACCACTAAAATCTATTCTATTTTCTGAAAGCATTTAATCAAGCTATATTTATCCTGTAATGATTAATATCGGATTTTAAAACGAACAATGCGATGGGTGTCTGTTAGGAGGCAGGAACTGGCTATCCTTCCGTACCCGAGTCCAGCCCCGGTTTTGTTGGGGTCCGCATTGTTCGTGAGATATGTTCGTGTTTAGTTTATTATGTACACAATGTTCTGTCTTGTTTACTTAGTATGTCATGCCTTTCGACTTGTGACGTTTTGTTCGGACTTTTGTTTTTTGTTTTTTGTTTTTTTTTTTGCTTCCCCTCTTTATAATCTTTATTTCAAAGTTCATTCTGCTTGTTTGTGTCTGTCTGCAAATTTGGGTATTTTCTCAATATTACCATTTTAATAAAGGCTGATTCGTACCAACATTAACTAAAATGAAGGACTGTCACAGGTTTATATTTGTTTACTTTTTAAAATGACCAAATACAGACGGAAAGGTTTAAGAAATGATATGTATGGGAAGTGTAAGTAAAGATCTACATTAACACATAAACTCTTTTAAGTAATAACACAAATAGAAGAATTTCATAAAGGCATTCACAAAAGTTCCAATAAAATATTACTAATTATCTTATGGTGACATTTCTGCAGAGATCCAAACCCCAATATCAGCTGTGAAATGCACAATATAATTAAAAAGCGAAAAAATCTTATGTAATAATAATTACTTATCATGGTGATACTGAGGTCATAGCAAAATATGCGTATTATTTATTTATTTTGAGCATTCCTTTAAAAATTCACTGAAGAAAACATGCAAAGTTTTGGAGCATTTATATTATCTGTTGCTAAAAAGAAGATCCGATCAATAAGAATCCACCGACAGTTACAAGCATCTAAGGGTCGAATTGAAGGAATCAACAATAGCAAAATTGTTTTTTTTTTATAAAAACGTTCAATGATTTGACAGCTGGGGTTTTTACAGTACCTAAATGGTGTTCAAAATAGCTTTATGAGTAACAGTACATTCGTACTATTCGAAATGTTTCTTTTTTTATTTACTTTTTTTTTCAAATTTGTCTCACTTTTCTCTGCCGGGTTAATATATTCATATTTCGACTTTAAAAAGCGAGATTAAAAACCAGAAACCAATGGATATTCCAAAACTAATACAATCATCAACAAAAAAAAAACAAAAAAAAACAAAAAAACAAAAAAAAAAACAAAAAAAAACCAAAAAAAAAAAAAAAAAAAAAAAAAAAAAAACAAAAAAAAACAAAAAAAAAACATCGTGCACAAAACCGAGAACACGAAACAGGAACCAAACAGGACATTAAAGGATGAAAAAGATGCTTTGGACGGGCAACCCCTGGACTGTATAATCCGAAAATGTCATCAAATGCATCAGTGTTGGTGTAACTAGGGTTAACTGATTCTCAAGATGATTCATAATTCTCATGACTAAGTTCCTGATCTGCAAGGTTTTATTCATCCCATTGCTGTTTTTGAACTGGAAGATTTAAAATGGACAGCCGAAATTGTTAATAATAAAGACGGACTAAACCAGGACAAACAATTACACTGAAGACAATAAATTACTTATCTTTTATGAATATGCTGAATTTGTTATGTTATACGTAACCTCATCGGTATCACAAGAACCAAAGCATAGGAAGTCGGAAACTAAACATAGTAAAAGGATTGCTCAAAATCAAACAAATGGAAATAGTTAACTTTTCGATGGTTTTCCGTATTTTCAGTACTTACAAATGCTATGTAAGTCCAGCTGGGCACCGCAGTGGTCTCCAGGGCTCGACCTACAGAGCTGCGTCAGCGCGATGTCCAGGCGGCAGATAGGGCAGCCATCTTGTTGGAGTTGCCAGTTTATATTACGGAAAGCCTGGCCGTGGACCATAGTGGGTGGCGTGTGTGGAGTATTCCACTCTCCATGCAAGTAAAAGATATCTTTTGAAGATTTCGGAAATAGAAGGCTAATGCCGTTACAAAAGGCTAAATTGTTTGTCCCTACCCATCCTCCCATTTTCATTGGCAATCAAATCCGTTGTCCTGTATTTTACACCCCTCCCCCTTTTGATAATTGTGATTTTTGTTGAACTTTTTTTCGTTTTGAGTATGCATGAAAGATTTGCCACTGGACGTTAAGCAATCAACAACCAATCTGTACGTCCAGTTTAGATTACCCATGCAAAAATCAAAGGTACATATTCCACAAATACAGGACAACCCGATACAAACTGAAAGATGAAACGGAAACAAACAGAACAAAGACTTGAGCTATACGAACTTATTTACAAAACATGAGTAGGAACAGGAATGAAATATTATTAGATAAATTTCATGTTAGACAAGTCTGACAACTAGGCTAATGTTTTTACCTCGAGGACCTCTGGTCCACCAGCAGTGGTATAGACCTAGTGGTTTCAAAATGCAAGTTTACAAATTTTGAATAAGTATGTTGAAATTTGATATGCTTTGTGTACCTTACAAGGAGTAAACTCTCATCAACAGCATCAGAACCGAAAGATTGATTGATTAAATGTTGCTTAACGTCCAGAAGCAAATATTTCATACATATTCAGGACGATAGAATAATGATCAATGGTGATGAATGAATCCTGCTTTATACTAGATCGACACGATGAGACGGATTTTTAACGTGCTAGCTCTGGAAAGCAGCAGTCCATGGGAAGACATGCCCCTTTATCCAGGCTGATTATTCTGACTCTAGGCTGATCAGTTTTGCTCTTTTTCTTATATGCTGCCTGCTTAGTAAAGAAGCCACAAATACCAAAAAAATTTCTCAAATCAAAACAAATCGAAATACGAAGCTAAATCTAGCGATAGGGAAATATTTTGGGTGCAATACTTTTCGAAGCCATTCCGTATTTTCATTAAAAATTTAAACAAATGCTACAATTCTTTGTGTTAAAAACATTATTATTTTATTTGTGTCGAACAATTGGGCTGGTGAATTACATCGGGGACTCTGGCCAACTACCAGAAGTATCGACCCAGTGTTAAAATACAAGTTATTAATTATGGTTGTTTCGAAAATCAAGGCGATGCCCATTATAACAGTGATTCATTGAAAATAATATCTCATTGATTTTATTTTCTTTATTTATTCTTTTTATGATGCTGTTTAAAGGTGTGAAATAAGTTTTTGAAAATTGACTTGGCCAATCAAAATATTTGAAGTGTCATGTTACTATATATCTATATATTTTTTATTATATTGTAAGAGTTATCTCCCTTCTGCTATACATTCCATGTAATTTTTATCTCTTTTGTCCAAGACGATATCCAAAAATAAATGAAAATCTGTAATTTGTATAAAACTCAAATAAAAACTGCAATAAAAGTACTGGGTGTTTGTCTACTATAATTATATAATCACCCCTTGTCTGTTTTTTTTTAGAAATAACCATATACTTACCAATGTTGAATAAAGTCAAATATGCGATCCATCAGGAATGCAAATGTTTTGAATTGTGTAAATCATCAAAGCATTTAGCATTGATGATACAATAATGTGATTTCTAACATAGAAACAAAACATATATAGAGTATGTCCGTGAGATGCCCCCCCCCCCCACAAGGGTAACAACTCCCTCTCCCCACGAACAATGGCTATTATTTATCGGAATTAAAAATTATTTCAAACGCAGCATAACGCTGGAACGAAAAAATAAAACATTTCAAATGCTGACTACGTCAGTAAAAGGAATTCGAAGATATCCAAGGGGCAGACAGAAATCGTTAAGTCGGAAGACAGACAAGACCATGGCCAACAAAAAGAAACGAAAGACCAACATAGAACACACAACACTTCACTGAAAACTAAAGCTGGAATAACACAAACCCGACAAAAACCAGGGTGAGTTCAGGTGCTCCGGAAATGTAAGCAACTGCTGCTCCACCAGTGGCACCGTCGTGTTACTCAGTAGTCAAAGCCGGTGTATAGTCACAATCGATGTTAGTTACGACCGGTATAGGAACGGATTTGTGTTCATGACAGTGTGAAGATATCCATTGTCATCTGTGAAACAACACTACGATCTTGTTGATCAACTCCATGATTTGTCTTCGACAGTTAAAACACCACGATCTTATTGATCGATAATAAACGACAACACGATCTTGTGCTTCGATTGAAAACAACACCACGATCTTGTTGATCAATCATAAATAACACCACGATCTTGTTCATCGATAGAAAACAAAACCATGATCTTGTTGATCATTCATTAACAACACCGCGATCTTGTAGATGGAAAGTAAATAGCACCCTGATCTTGTTGATCGATAGTAATCAACAACACAATCTTGTTGATCGATAGTAATCAACTTCACAATCTAGTTGATCGATAGTAAACAACAACACGATCTTGTTGATCGACAGTAAACGACACTACGATCTTGTTGATCATTCAAAAACAACATTACGATCTTGTTGATCGATAGTAACCATCACCACGATTTTGTTGATCGACAGTAAAAGATAACCAAATTCTTGTTGATCAATCATAAACAACGACAAGGTAGTCGACAGTAAAAACACCACGATCTTGTTGATCGATAATAATCAACACACCGTTCTTGTTGATTGCTTTTATACAATTCAACGATCTTGTTGATTAATCATAAACAACACCACGATATTTTTGATTGATAGCAAACAACACTACGATCTTGTTTATCGATAGATAAGAACTTCACGATCTTGTTGATAAATAATAAAAACACAACGACCTTGATAATCAATAATGAAGGACACCACGATCTCATGATCTTATTGATACATAGTGGAGGATCTATAGTAAAAAAATGAACTATCTTGTTTATCAATAATAAAGAACTACACGATGTTGTTGATCAATCATAAACAACACAACGACCTTGATTGTCAACAATAAAGAGCACCAAGATCTTGATGATCGATAGTAAACAACACCACGATCTTGTTAATCAATCATAAACAACACAACGACATTGGGGATTAATAATAAAAAACACCACGATCTATGTGATCGATAGTTAACAACACCAAGACCTTATTGATCGATAGTAAAGAACACAACACTCTTGTAGATCGAGAGCAAATAAAACCACCTAAATAACAACACAACGACCTTGATAATCAATAATGGAGGTCACCACGATTTGGTTGATCGAAAATTAACAACATCAGAATCTTGTTGATCCATAGTAGAGATCTCCACAATCTTATTGATCGATAATAAACAGCACCACGATCTTGTTGATCAATCAAATACAATACA
>JARWCS010000004.1:6942767-6966785 GCA_034783895.1 Geukensia demissa
CAATGGACCGTGAAATTGAGGTCAAGGACAATAGACATGTGGCAGACTGACATGTACTCCTAATAATCAATTAGCACTCCCAATATTGTTGACCTACCACTGATAGTAAATGAGAAATAGACCTAAGCATGAAAACTTGACCCTAGTCAATGGAGCGTGAAATTGAGGTCAAGGACAAAAGACATATGCCATACTGACATGTACTCCTAATGATGCATAAACATACCAAATATTATTGGCCTGCCATGTATAGTTACTGAGCAATGGATTTAAGCACGAAAACTTGACGCTGAGTGTGTTAAAGTCACTGAATCATGCAAATTAGGTCAAGGACAAAGGTCATATGATTAATCAACAATTTCATAACACGAACTATATGTACACCAAATATGGTCCTCCTAGGTTTTATAGTTGCAAAGATATAGAGGTTTCAAAAAAACTAACGCCACCGCCATCGGAAAGTAACACCTTTCTCTCGCTTTCGCGACTTCGTCGCCGGCGAGACAAAAGTCATAAAATGGTTCTTACATAAGTCACAACTTGATGTAAAGTAACTAAACTTAAAATTTAACAAAAGATTTTCATCATATTTCTCAGGTAAAATACTATATATGTCAAATTTGTGTAAAACTAAGGAAAAGATTTGAGAGTTGAATATGAGCAAAAATCATTCCGATGTAGACCTTACATTCAGTATCAACATAGTGTAGGTCTACATTCTAACACATAATTTTTCCTCAAAACATCAATTATGCTATTTCTAAAAGAATCAAATTTTTTCTTCATTATGATTTAATAATGATTATATTCAATTAGCTGGGTGAAAAATAAACATTTAAGTTATTATACAAAAACTGGAATAAAAGGATGTTACATTTATCAAATTGAGTGATGAAATTGTATTGCAAATAGTATTTTATATATGAGGTAAGGACTTACTGCCTGGAGGTCTGGGTCTGTATGTTGTTGTGGGTCGTGGTGTTGTAGTTATCGTTGGTCGAGGTCTATATGGAGGCCAGTCCGGATTCTTTGACACTAAAAAATTACATTCATATAAAATGGTGAAAATTCAAACATACATTGTCATTTGAAACATAAACTAGAGGCTCAGAAGGCTGAGCCTGTATCGCTCACCTGGAATTGAGACAAACAGAAACGAAATATGCCTATAGCAGTGATGATACTTGTTTAAATTTAATACATAAAGTAAGATCAGCACCAAAAAAATTCAAAGCACATGTTTTCAGAAATTGATTTATTCCCAAAATTAATTTTCAATGCCTCTCGTGACACCCCTGGTAAAAGAATCCAGAAGAGGTATGGCTGATGCGCAGACTTATAAGACATGTCAACATTGTGGAAAAACAGGGGTATGATAAAGTTTTCCAGTTCGATTTTGTATTTTTGTTGTTATTTTTATAAAACTTTATCGTTGGAAAAAGGTAAAATTTTTCTTTCGATCCACATATTATACATAGATATAGGCAAATTTGCACATACAGAAACAACGGACAAATGCTTAGGTGCGCAGACTTATAATTTGGCATTGTATAATACTTAAAAAAATATTCAAGATATAGATCGGAAAGGTTTATCAAGTTTAAATATGACAAAATTGAATAGTAATACATGGAACCAATTGAAATGCAAGTAAATCATTCAATACAACAATATAATGTACTGCACATGTACACTAAAACAGTAATTCACAAAGCTTACATTCTTATGTTGTGCAAATGTCTTCTTTACTTTATATATTCAGGGAGTTATATCATTATGTATTATTCATCAATCTTCTATCATTGCAAATTCAGCAGAAATAAAAAAAATAAATAGAAAAATACTCTAAAAGGTGAGAAAAATATAAAATTGAAGTTTTCATTGAAATGGGAAATAATTGGCATTAACCCTGTTAACATCAGTCTATTTTTGAAAAGACAATTTTAAAAATGTACATTTTTGTCAGTGAGCAATGTTTATTCTTACATTTGTATTTCAATTGAATGTCTATCCAAAGATAATAAAACATATATAATTGTATGTCTATCCAAAGATAATATAACAATGTAGATTCAGATATTTTTACTCTCTATTTGGTAATTAAATAACACTGATTTCACATCAATCATAGTCGCACGGTTACATACATTTTGTACAGCAATCAAAAATGTTAACCAACAATGCAGCAAAAAAAAGAAAGAGAAGGCCCAATAACTAAAACAGATTTTTTTCTGTTGCAACGTTTTTACAAGGTTGGTTGGTTGCGGGAAACAATGACCTAGGTATAATGTACTATATCATTTATAATCTTTCAACTTTAGTTAAAAGTCTTAAATGTAATCTTTAGATGGATTCAAAATTTTTATCATTCAATGAAACTTTTAAGGCAATGAAAACTTTTTCTCCTGAATTTTTGGATCAGTTACAATGGGTTTGAACAATAACAATAATGAAGTTATTGAACAATTTACTAATGTTTCTAAAAAAAACAAAGTCAATAACTGACCAAAAAAAAACCATTTATGAATATTAATCACTTTTCTAGTAACAGAAACTAAAAAAAGTAACTGTGATATTGTTATTTTAATACCTTTAAGCAAAAATATAGTGTTTTAAAGAAAAATGCAGTTCTGAAGAATCTGATATTGTTTAGTTTGGTCAGACAGCAGTTACAAAGCATATGTACTTTAAAAAGATTTCTAAATTTTGCATGTTGGTTCAACACAAATATATATTACACTAAAGATATTACAACTATCTTTGTCGTAACAAAGTGTAAAGTAAACAAAAAGCTGGCAATAATGTTTTTTCCCCAAAACAGTTTAAAAAACAAATTCTAACTACAACGCTAATTTATACTCTGCAAGTATTCCTATACTTGTTGTATAACTGTATTTCAACATTTATGATTTATCTAAACATCATCAGTGCCCATTTTTGGTCTTATCAAAACCCCATCAGTGCCGATTTTTGGTCTTATCAAAATTCCACCAGTGCCTATTTTTGGTCTAATTCAGAAATGTTATCTTCTTTATGTAGGTGTCTGAGTGGTCAACCTGCACCTGTACTGTTGGATTTTTCAGGAGATATGTTTCCAGGTCTTGGGTATTGAGAATTGTTGACAAAATCGGATTGTCTTTCCTTGCAGATTCCACTATGACGTACCTTTTACTCTGGTTGTTATCTGTAGTAGTGACTTCTGTCTTGAAGGACTTAATTATCTTTGAAGTTGGTTGACGCATATTGCAATTTCCACATTTAATATATTCGACCTGTTCATTTACATCTCCAATACTTCTTTTGCAGATATTACACGTGTTAACTTTCTGGCAAGATGCTGACTCTATTTCAAGATTTTTGCTGACTATTTCATCTGGCTTCAATTCAGTGTCCGTACACTGTACTTGCCCGATATCCTCTATTATACTGATTACAGTGTCTTTAGTGGTGCTTAAGTTTTTTGTTTCAAATATGCGAACGGATGCTTTTGTAATTTTGTAGCATTTCCCAATTTCAACCTGGTGTACTTGATTTGCCCAAAGAGTTATTTTAATTTGACCTGTGGCATCGGCAACTAGGCATTCTGCTTTTTCCAAGTAGGTGTTGTTTCTAGTGATTTGTCTTGAAACTTCTCCTATGTCAAATACTTTAACTTGTACTGTAGTCTAAAAAGAATAAACATACATATATGTATAATTTGTCTTCATTTATTATAGTAATAAATATGATAAAGAAAAGATATGGAGCAAACGCCAGATAGACCACACTTATTTCAGTATGATAAGCTGATAAAAACTTTCTTTGAAGTAAGAATTGATATTTTAGGTATAAAATATTTAACTAAAGAAGAAATATTGCATTTTTTCTACTTGTAGCACTCCTTCTAATTATAGCCCCCTCCCCCCTAAATTCCAAGAAACTGACAGTTAAAAAAGCATAATTTTTTGATTAATCGATTATTAATTTTATAATCGATTAGTAACATCTGCAGCCTATAACGATTAGATCTACCAATTATTCGTTAAATAGGAACATTACTAGCTAACTAGGAAATTTTCCAAAAAATTTACAAGTCCAAGGGCCATAATTCCAATAAAAAATTCAATCAGGACTGGTCTTCAAACTCCCTCAAAGTATCATTGAGTTAAAGCTACTGTATAAATATTTTTCAAATTGGATGAGAAATAAATTTGCTAGAGTACTTACAAGGATATTTTGTCAATTTTTTAAGCAATTAAGGGCCATAACTCCTACAAAAATATTGACCAGGATTCATCTTCAAACTCCCTCAAGGCATACTCGTACAAAAATATTTGACCAGGACTCATCTTTGAAGTCCTTGAGGTATCATTGAGTTAAAGCTACTCTATAAATATTATCCAAATCGGATAAGAAATAAATTTGCTAGAGCGCTTAAAAGGATATTTTGTCAATTTTTAAAGGAATTAAGGGCCATAACTGCAACAAAAATATTCGACAAGGACTCATCTTCGAACTCTCTCAAGGTATCATTGAGTTAAAGCTACTGTATAAATATTATTCAAATTGGATGAGAAATAGATTTGCTAGAGCACTTACAAGGATATTTTGTCAATTTTTTAAGTAATTAAGGGCCATAACTCCTACAGAAATATTGACCAGGATTCATCTTCAAACTCCCTCAAGGCACCATTGAGTTAAGCTATTGTATAAATATTATCCAATTCGGATGAGAAATATATTTGCTAGAGCACTTACAAGGATATTTTGTCAATTTTAAGTAATTAAGGGCCATAACTCCTACAAAAATATTTGACCAGGACTCATCTTTTAGGTTCTCGAGGCATCATTGAGTTAAAGCTACTCTATAAATATTATCCAAATCGGATAAGAAATAAATTTGCTAGAGCGCTTATAAGGATATTTTGTCAATTTTACAAGGATATTTGGTCAATTTTTTAAGTAATTAAGGGCCATAACTCCTATAAAAATATTTGACCAGGACTCATATTTGAACTCCCTCAGGGTACCATTGAGTTAAAGCTACTGTATAAATATCATCCAAATCGGATGAGAAATAAATTTGCTAGAGCGCTTACAACGCGGACAGACACCAAGCATTTCCATATCACCCGATCACGTTGCGGTGGGGGACAAAAAATTATGAAAACTTTCAGCATTTATTGCAATCTAATTAACATGTTATCAGTAAGCTTGTCAAATAATTCTGTACCTGTTTTTAGGCATCTGCCTACTTCCTATTATATAAATTGGATAAGAAATAAATTTGTTAGAGTGCTAATAAGGAGCAGGGACAAAGGCCATTCTGGCATTACTTCTTCCTCATTGTGTTGCAGCAAGGGGACAAAAAATAATATTTAAGCTCAGTTTTGTAAAATTTACCTTGGTGAACTCGTTCAAGTTATTTAGTATGTATTCAATTGTTTGGATTTCTTCCACGATGGTGTTTTCATGTTCAAAGTTCAGGGTCTTAGCAGGTGTAATTCTAGATTTGTTTGAGAATCTTATATCAAATTTCCCTGTCGACTTCAAACTGGGTTGTTGATCAATGTTGACCAGCTTCACTGGTGTCCTAAAAATATATAATAAAATTGTAAGATAAATTCAATGTCATGTATGATGTATAATTAATATTATAGGGTTATTGCATTAATATTTAAATAATAATACTGTCGTTTGTCCAGTTATATGCCAAATATTTTTAGAGTCTGATTAATATAAAATCAGACAAGGAAAATATTTGGCATATAACTGGACAAATGACAGTATTATTATCATTATTATACCGAATGTTTTTTTCAAACATCCTCTTGTGATTAAATCATTAGAAGTCTATTATTCTTATTCTTTTAAATTGTGGTCAGAACGCAGAAGATACCAAAACTTGATTATTATTACACTGAATGTCCTTTATATCAACAATATTATTATGTCATGTGACCTGGGAAATATATGGCATATAACAGTGTCATGAAGATGCTTGTGTTAAAACATTGAAATGACTATGAATTATTTCTTGAATATTCATTAGCGTAATATACATGAAGTATAATAATAGTAAATATTGTCCTGAGAAGAATGTCATTTTGTACAACCTTGTGATTGCTAATAATATTCTGCGAGGGACAATATTTACTAATATTCATGCAATAACCCTGTTAGTGTATAGCAAGTCACTAAAAATTACAAAATTAAGCAGTTTTGTCATTGATGACATGATGTTTTTTTTTACAATTGGTTGTTCTATATCTTAAAAGTGATAATAAAGAAGAAACGATTAAATTGGTTATTGAAAATCTCAATAGATTAATTACATCTAGAAGGTCAACCAATTGATTTGAGACTTATCGATTATCAGAACACCACTAATGATTGCACAACTGATTTCATCAAAACATAAATTTGTTGGCCTTCTAAAATTGTAAAACTTTGTTAATGAAATGATATCACCCATTTACTTGTATAAATTGATGCATTAAGGTGATAAATTTTGCAATCACATTTTTAGTTGTATGGTACTCCAGGGGCTAGCTGCAGACAGCTCTAAAGGTCCTAATGTTGTTTTTTTTTATATTTGCAGACCATAGAGCTACAAATTTCACCCATTCAAAGATTTGCATTTTAAGCAATAAGGCCATTATTTTTTTAATTTGTTGGTTTACAGATCTGCCGACCCAATTTTTCCAGTTTGCAGAATAAAAGCAAAATTGAAATTTATTCCTTTTTTATTGACGCCGACTCTTAAAGTTGCAGTTCTACCAAATAAAATTCTTGCAAAGTAATAAAATACCAAAAATCTATAAATCAACAAGCTTTTCGGTTAATAAAAATTGCGAACTGGAACTTTGTTGCTCTGTATTACTATTAAGCATATAATTCGTTTCGTCTTAATTGAAGCCATTCGTAAGATAATTATATCGACAGGCGAATGTTGCAGACCAGTGATCTGTTGATGAACATGATGAATCTGATCAAACAAAACGCGGAAAAACAGTTAATTAAATTGGAAGTTTCGAAGATGTCTTGAAAAACAAAAGTTAAGAGCGGTTTTCATTTTAAACTGCATGTTTAGTACGGGCTGGCCACCATTTCTCACCATTTTGTCAAATACCATTGTACTGTAAGAAGGTGAAAGTCGACCCAGTTAAAAATTACTGTGTACCGTATTTGAAATTGACACACATCGAACTTCACAGGAAATAAAGACGTTCTTTATAACTACTGAAGATTTTTGTAGAACTGACAGGTTGTGAGAATGGGATACCTGCCGAGATTAGTATTGGTTTTTGGCCAAAATCTTATCATTTTTTTTCCGTCGGACCGACTGACCTGTATTTTTTGAAGTAGAAATCTGTAAACCAACAAATTAAAAAATAATGGCCTAATGATGAAGCACAGGTGCTCAACGTTATATCAATCAAAATTATGAGAATACTAACCATGGGGGAAAATACTATCCATGTACATTGTATATAAAAAAGAGAAGGTTTCCAATGCCAAAATTGGTAAAATGTAAACAAACCTTTTAATTCAACTTCCATTGTGCAAATGTTACTAATAACAAAATATCAGATTAGATAACCCAAATTTTCTGGAAATGATTTATTTCCCTTTGACCAGGTTGGTACTAAAAATACATTTAAGGGTAAACAAGAAAAGATGGACAAGGGACATAAAAACAGGACAAGTGTTTTAAATACATAAATTGTCATAATTTTTGAATGGGATAGAATATCATTAAAATTTAAAATGTATTGGAAAGAATAAATATTTTGCTACAAATTATGACCATTTATGTATTCAGAATACTTGTCCTGTTTTTAAACTGTTTTGTTTTTAGACCTTCCTGTGGTAAACCGGAACTGGAGGCTCAATGCCGGATTGATCAAAACACAGAAATCCGTCAGTGATGAAAAAAGATTGGTAGGAAAGAACGAAAGCCCCATTTTATACAAATGAAGAATGCCAGACTTGTATTAACCTTTCAATCTTCTAGCGTAGCATAAATTTAGGAGAGAACGAGGATCACAAAAAAATTACAGGGTTTGACAGTTTGTAAGGGTAAAAACTTGTTTCATTAATTGTCTCTTTTACATATAGAGAGAGGGTTTTTTCACCTGTTTTTCACTATTTCACAGGTTTTTGAAGTTACAACGGCAAGCTACTGTGGTATATATAATCTTTTTTCGCTTGCCGTTATCCAGATTTTTTTTACTCGTCCGGTTCAGTTAGTTTTTTCGTATTACCTTTCTATTTCTGGTAGTTGGGTCAAATGCGCAGTAAACAAGTCATTGTTGGTTGTGAAAACGTGATCTTGCATTCGTTTTAAACGGATATATCGCAATTATATCTCATTATATTTCGAAATTGCTGAATTCGAGAATCCCATTGAACAGATTATAATCTGCGTCACTAGATATTGAACAAAGGATTTTTAAAACTATAAATTTCTTAAGCTTTTTGACAATGTAATTGAAACTTTTCTTGAAAGATTTAATAAATCGGAATTTAAAACAACAATTGTTTCTTTGGTAGGTTACTTGGATCAAATGCTAGACGATTTTAAAGAACTCTACGGAGATTTGAATGTGTTCTGTCAGTTTCATCACGCCATTAAGCCCCGCCCACTACTCATAGGGAGAGTAAATTTCGAGTTTGGCTCATATCCAGGTTACCGCGGCGAGACTTTGTGCTGAAAATTACCAAGTAAATAGGCGAAGAGCACATGCCACATCAAATTAATTCCTCCTTGCCGATTTTTACCGAAGTATTTACGTTAAAAGTACAATGGGAAAACTCCATATGTTTTGATTTTTGGGTCCTATATTTTATAGAAGTGGCAAATACACATAAAATTTTTTATCTGAGGGGGAAAATCATTTTTCTTTTGAAAAATCTTAAAATATATATATAAAGACAAGATTAAGGCGTTTAAAATAAGTTTAATTGGATCAGAATATTACTGACACAGACTATAGTGTCGTTTCTGGTTATATTCTTACAGAACTTCGTTTGGCATTCTGAAAATGTTTACCAGTCAGTTGGTCACTCAAATTTATTTTAATCTATCCTAAAACAATATTGGACTTTTGCTAAGTGTGGGAAGAATCTTTGTAATTATGGGCTGCAAATAGGTTCATGCAAATTAATGGTTCATCAGTGGACTTCGGGTAATTTTCATCAAACTTTTTGGGGAATTTTTGGTGAAAAATTGGGATATTTTTAAAATTTTGGCGTTGGGAAAAGACCGAATTATGGCCCTAATTTACTGCAGAAAAATCACTGCATGGATAGTATTCTCATAATTTTGATTTATATAACCTTGAGCGTCTGTAGTTGAAGTCACCAGCTTCAGACGATTATTTACTTTGAAATTCTTGTACCATGTGTCCGTTAGTTGTTTCGCAGTTAGTTCAGACATTTATACATTTGTATCTGAAAACTCCACAACCATTATTTTGGAGATGCATTAATGACTGGTAATGCTAGGATTATTTTTGAAATAAAAGAGAACAGCGTTCCGGTGTCCACCGCCTCTGCAGCATATTCGAATGCAGAATGTCGAAAACTGAATGTTGGAAAGGAAGTTTGTAGTATTCTATTTGACACAGTAATGTTTTTGACACTGTAATATGCTTGACACAATAATGTTTTTGACACTGTAATATGCTTGACACAGTAATGTTTTTGACATTGTATTTTGCTTTACACAAGTCCAAGGGCCATAACTCCCATAAAAATGATTGATCCGTCATGGTTTTCAAACTCGCGCGAAATATTGTTGATCTAAACCTCTGATATAAATGTCATAAAAATCCAGTGAGAAATGTAGGTGTGATAGCATTATGGCAAACGGAATTGAACTGGTATCACTTTCACCTTCAATTCTTCTGTTTTCAAGTTCAATATTACAATTCATTATTTCTCAACATAATACCTTTGAATGATCAGTTGATCAATCAGTGGTTTTTTTTTTTAAAACCTGCCTGAAGGTATAAAAACTGGTATTGTGAAGGTATGAAAACAACTCATCAGATTAAGTCTTGATCAGTTACATGCAGTAAATGAAAAAATCATTGTTTGAAATTTTCATTAAAATTCATATTTTGGTAAAGATTTTGGATTTTATTTTAAATGTACATGAAGTTAAGAAATAAAAGTTCTTATTTAAGGTTCAGCATTTCTCGGTAGATGCACAATTCAAATGCAGTTGGTTTGGATGTTATTTGGAGTCCAGCCAAGTCTAGACAAAAGACACTATTGATAAATTAATAGGTCATTTAAAGGTATTATATAGGGCACTGAGGAACTTAATATTGAAGTGTGATAATGAAGAATTGAAGTTGAAAGTGATACCAGTTCAATTCCGTTTGCCATAACAAGGAAATTTTCAAACAATTTTACAATTCCAACGGCCATAACTCCCGTAAAAATAATCGATCGGTCCTGGTTTTCGAACTCGTCTGAGATGTTGTTGCTCTAAACCTCTGATATAAATTTCGTAAAAAACCAGTGAGAAATGTAGGTGTGATTGCGTTCACAAGTCGGACGGACGGACAGACGGACGGACACCGGCATTTCTATGTCCCCCGCTCCGCGTTGCGGCGGGGGTCAAAAAGTCAGGACCCAGTCTGACATTTGGAAAAAAAGTCAGGACAGTGTTTCACACGAAAAAAAGGCAGGATGCAAGTAGTTCAAATAAAATTAATGGTTAGTTTAGAAAAAAATTCCACACACGCTTAGGCACGGACCATTTGATTTTCTGGGGGGGGACCTGGTATTTGTTCCTGGATCAGAATATTTTTTTTGCCCGCTTTGCGGGTCAGAAAATTTTTTTCTAGTACAGTTTATACAGAAAATTTTTTTCATATGGCAAAATGTTGAGCCAGAATATTTTTTTCCAGGGCACCTCCAGTCAGAATATTTTTTTCAGTAAAAATCAGGATCAGAAATTTTTTTTCTAAAAAATACCAGGCCCCCCCCCCCGAAAATCAAATGGTCCGTGTCTTAGGCAGGAAACCTGTGTGATTGAAAAAATCCCGTGTGACTACTTGAAATAGCAGGTGTAACCCGGCGAAAACGGGTCAGTTGGTAAGTATGCATGTTGCAATTTTTCTCAAAATAAAAAGGTAGGATCGTAGCCCCGCCCCCCCCCCCCCTAAACATCAAATGGTTGCTCTCAAGACACCATGAAAACATTCAAAAATGGCAGTTATCTGAAGAAGAATGGTGACACTGTCTAAAAAATTAGAATGTAGAGGAAGGAAGCATACTTGGCCTTTTGGAAATCCAGCATCTTCTGGTGTTCATTGGCATTGAAGGATACTAGGTCTTGAACTTCTTTTTCCTGCTGGATCTCTGCATTAAAGTATGTGTATCCGTTTCTTGATTTCTTCAAAGGAGAGACGTTATGGATGTATCCACTAACTTCACTTTTAGTTGTGGATGATGTTGAAGATTCCGTTAGTTTGGTTTTTTTTGCTTCAGACGCCATATTCTCGATGCTGGCTGTTGACAATTTGGCGGGAAAAGTAGCAATCGGTCCAAGTTCGGCAATTTCCGAATACTTCCGAAACTTCATTTCTTCCGGGGTTTCCTGACGGAAATAGCCGATGATGTTTCGACTTTCTGGTTCTTGTACATCTATATGTCTTGTGAATCGAATCAACTGTTTTTAAAATGTTTACTGGTTACATTCAATTTTTTTCACTTTAACCACATTTTCTATGTAATTAATTCAACAAAGAACATAGATTATAAGTGTTCAGTAATTTGATATTTACCACTTAAGAGTGCAAATTTGATTTTGGCAAGGCTAAATTATATCCTTGAAAAAAATGTAAATTGTGCAAAATCTAAATGATGTAATTATCAGTGGCTGGTCCAGAAATGGGTTGAGAGGTTGCCTCCCTTTTGTTTTTACAATTTTTATCCAAGTTGTTATTTTGAGGATACGAGCATTTCAGCAAAAAATCGTCAAAAAACAAATTTTGCCCCACTATGCTCTCACTATGCTCAGCAATAAAAAAAATTACACCCCCTTTTATTGAAGGCTGTAACGCCCCCACAATTATTTATGACTTAGGGATTTTACATGAACATGTATGCAAGTCAGTGAGATGATTTGAAAAATAGTTTCCAAGAACGAGGAGCATGGGGAAGAAAAAAAGGGGGGGTGGCTGTTAAGTCTTGAGATACAGCAAATTTCACATTTTTATACCAAACACACATAATTAAAGCATTTTTTATGAGAAAAAAAATCTAAAGTCAAATATTTATCAAATTGAAAGCATGCCTGCTACATGAATAAAATATATGATAAATTCAAACTTTACAGAATTTTTAAACAACATCAAATTTAAATTTATTTTGAAACAAAGTCTTGGATAATAAGTTTTAAGAACAGAATGTATACAGAGATATATTAAAACTATACTAAAAGTCACAATTATTACTTTACATACAAAACTAATAAATTTTCTAAATATTTTGATTACCAAAAAAACTTATAAAATTTATTTCATCATATGAAAATGTCTGACATTTAGACCATTAAGACATATCTTGGACATTTTTTCTTTTGTGTATTGAAAATTTGTTTATTTTACATTATTAGCATCAAAGAAAATTGGAACATATTTACAAATTAACATTTTTCGCATTACATCATTTTTATAAAGAAATTGTGTTAGTAATGATTTCAAAACACTACTGAATGAAAGAACAAAATCAATTATCTATATACTGTTCATTTGGACTATAACAGAATGTACAGTATTATTATTATGAAAATACACCATTAAATATTTAAAGAATACTCTATGTAGAAGTATGGTGTTTTATCATTTAAATTTTGGTGTTAATACAATTTCTTGTTACATAATAATAATATATGGAATGTTCTATATTTTGGAACAAGACAGCTGTTACAGATCTTAATATTGGTATGTGATATATTTGTAATTTTACATATATACATGTATATCAATAAATATAACAACAGATACAAAAATGTACACAAAAACATTATAAAAAGCAAAAGCAGTCAAACCTATATCAAAATTATATTATATAAAACAGTTTAAATGTAATATGAGTAATATATGTTGGAGCATATGAGTTGAGTTCATTTAAGGGTAATTTCAGACTTAGCGAAGTTCACAAAAACGAAATGAAAGAGAAACAGTAAAAATTGGTTGTGTCTTATTAAATTTTATTATATTGCTGGACCAAATGATGAGTTTTAATCTGCATGAACCATATTAACTTTAATGTTCTACATTGAAAATATATTAAAAATATCTTAAGAAAAATTGAGCTGAGTCTAGTGTATTTTATTTTATTACTGGACTGTTCAGTTCTTGGACAACTTCGCAAAGTCTGTGATATAGGTTTGACCCCATTTTGGGGTTGAGTGGGAACCCATCAACTAGCAGTCCACTCAATATGCACCTATGACATTGCACTCTTGTGCAATGTCATAGAGGCATTAATTCAGCAGCGGGTTCTGTTTTTGTAACATATTCAATGTAAATCAACTGCAGCGTAAATAACTTTGTGATCAGACCAGTAAGCTTCTAATACTCCTGTTGTTATCAATGCATTAGGGTTAACATTAAGAAAAGCTAAATCTAGTATTGATCCATACTGTGTTGTCTTTTGGGCAATAAATTGTTTACATTTAAAAGTATTTTCCATAAATCTTAAGAAATTTGTGTTTTCAACTGTCAGATCAAAATTGAAATCACCCATTATCAAAATATTATCCCTCACATTCAGTTGTGGCAAAAGATTTAATAGAAGAGTTTCTTTGAAATCAGCAAATCTACAAGCAGGTGCTTTATACACATAGACAATCTGTATATGGCCTTTATCAGACATAATATCAGCAGAAACATATTCTACATTTGAAGATGAAAATACTGACACGTTATCTACCAAAATTCCATTTTTAATATAAACTGCAAGTCCATGTGGTGGTCTAGCTCTGATATCATTTGGTCTCTGATCATTCCTTATCAGTGGCATAAATCCATGTAATGCATATTCATCATCTGAATCTGACTGGATGAGTCTAGTCTCTGAAATCCCAATAATATCTGCATTTGTCACATTTGGGTCGGATTTTATGTCTTTGAAATGGGCATGTAGAGATCTTGCATTGTTAAAGGCAAATTTTAAAAGATTATCTCCCAAAACATACAGTGGTGTAAAGCATAACTTTATAACAGCATCTTTCCTCAGCCTTTGTAATTCTTCATTTACACTTTCTGAAACAGCTATTTTCTCTTTGTTAAAGTTCATAATATACAAACCTTTCAATGATCTAACTCTGCTTAGAGCAACATAATGTATATGTGGTATCTTTGCTTTACATTTTGAGTTCATGTTTACAACAACTTCATCTAATGTGTCTCCTTGGGATTTGTGTATTGTTTTACCTGCTGATGGACGGAGTGGAAATTGAATTCTCTCATAATTTCTTCTGTTGTATGTAAATGAACGTTTAATATCAAAAATTGGAGTCCATGATTTTTCAATATTTTGTGCATACAAATTACTGTATTTTGTCCTAGTGTTACTTCCAATTTTTTTATCTTCAAACTGAACCCAGACAACACTTGGTCTTGATGTTTTTTCTGGCTGTCTATTTTCAATTTTCTTTATTTCACAGGAAGAACCGTTTGTAAGGCCATCTGCAACATCAATATTAGCAGTCAAATCATATTTCATACATATAGCTAGTTCTACTTCTTTTGCAAGGTTGGCAGTATCAGTCTGTTTTCTAGGTAGGCTGCTTAACAATTTGGTTTTAATTGATGAAGATACATCTGCTTGAACTGTGTCGAATGCTTGTACCTTGATTTTTTCGGTTTTTAATCTGGCAATACACTGAATGTTAAAGCTGTCAACAAGATCATTTTCAGTGAATAAATGTACTGAATTATGAGGATAATCCTGGTCATTCTGAGATATCATTCTTTTTTTAAGTATTTTTGCATCATTTTCAGTGAGTGCATTCACTCGGAGTCGATTTAGCAAATTTGCAAATTCTATGTCGTCTTTCTGACGCATAATTTCTGTCAATTCATGCATTTGAAATAAATCTTTCCACAGGTTTGGAGCCAATGCTGAAATTCCTTTATTCAAATCTTCAAATATCCATCCATCAAATACTGGTTTAAGCTGGTAAAAGTCACCTATAGCTATTATGCTAACACCTCCAAATAACTTATGATTTCCTTTTATAGCCTGTAGCCTTGTATTCAACAATGATAACATTTTGTTTCCAACCATTGAGATCTCATCTATCATGATAATGGATAAATTTCTGTATTTCATCTGTAGAGTATTTCTTATGTCACATGACAGTGTTTGGTTCAAACCCTTATTTGGTTGAATTTGGAAGGCATTGTGCAAAGTCACTCCACCGATGTTATATGCAGCTTTTCCTGTTGGTGCACATAGCAGTATTCGTATGTCATCAGGATTTTCACCAGCTTGGGAATATAAATGTCTATGTAACGCTTGAAAACATGCTCTTACTACAACAGATTTTCCAACACCAGCTCCGCCAGTTAAAAATGCATATATAGGATCATCTTTATTTGTTACCCATGTTACAACATGCTGGAAGAATTCTTGTTGTTTCTTATTCAAGCATCTTATCAGTTCTAAATACTCATTTTCTGGAAGTCTGGTTACATGACTTGACATTTCTACAGTTTTTGATGTGATCCCTAGGTCATCTGCCATATCATATTTTTTTTGTTCAGGTGGACGATCAGGATTAAAATGCACATATTGTTCTGATTCCATTGTACCTGCTTCTAAGTCTTCCTGTTCTGTATGTTCTGTTGCGGGTGCTATTTCATCAAAGTTGTTGCATTCATTTTCTGCATCTTCTCTAGCTTTGTCCAATTCCTCAGCGTTTTGTTCATACTGTTTGACTTTGTGATTGAGAAAACTTTTTACACTATTATACATTTGTTCATAGGTTTCATGGTTTCCTTTTAAATCTTCTTCTTTTCTCCATGGGAAAAATAGCAGTAACCTTTCTCTGTAGAAATTTTCAGAATCAGTCTTTTTGTTAAATCTTACATATCTCAGGACTCTATATGACTTTCTTTGCTTGATGGTCACTCCATTTCTCATGGTAATGTTTATTCTTTTTATCATTTCCTGATTTGACTCATCATCTTCATTCTGGCTGTGTTCAGCTTCATCACTGTCTGAGATATCATCATCATTCCTCTCTTGTGTATCATTTTTCTTGGGATATTTCACTTCTAGCTGAGAAATGTAATCTGCAAGGCACCAGTTTTCAAGTGACTTTGGTCTTTTGGAATAACGTTTGATATCATTGTCACATTCGATATCAGTAGAATTTGGTGACATTTTTTCTAACACGGCAGTTTGTTTTAACAAGAATGTTCTTTTATCTTGGGGAGAAGTATTTACAAACACAACCTGTCTTGTTGCTTTAGTTAAAGGCATTTGTAAAGTCAAGTAGATGGCTTCTTGTGCACTTGTTTCAACTGAATTAGTAAAATAATTACCAATATGTCTCACTTGCCTTTTTAAATCTAAATTGCCTTGTCTTGCCTCTTTGGCTGCTTGGTCTAGCAATGCACTCATTCCTTTTTGTGATTTGCTGATGTAAGAGACAATGTACATGGCACATGCGTATGGGTCTAATATAAACTGTAAATCATGATTAGCTTTCCATGCTGACAAAACTATCTTCATGTATGGATTAACACGTACTTCACATGGTTTCCTTTGCAGAAAAACTTTTGCACTATTCAAAGTGCTTCTAATTACTTTGATGTAATTTTCTTCAGTCATTTCAATTATATCTGCTAGAAATTCTTCAAAAGTCAAAGATTCAATATCCTCACGATCATGTAATGCATTAATTTTTGTCTGAACATCTGTGTACATTGACTTATACTTGTCTATCTCAGTCTCCAGTGGTTCTAGAATCATAGTTTTTGGTAGTGGCGGAAGGGGGAAACCAAATCTACAGATTGGATGGCCTTTTTTCCGGCATGTTTTTGAATGCTTGTGTATCTGCAAATTCAGTAAATCTTTGGGTTTTGAATCTAAAGAGCATGATACATGTTTGTCAATATATTTAACAACTTCTTCATCTGAGGCAATTTTATAACAAGGTGCATTTTCTATCCATATTAAAATGTGAATATGAGGAGATCCTCTCTGTTGAAATTCAACTCTGTAAAAGTAATCTCTTATTTTCCCTATTGGGATATGCTCACTTTTCAGTACAATTTTTATAAACTGTTGTACACGGTTGTCAAAGAAACGAGAACAAGTTACAGGATCTTTCTGCACAAGTCTTGTTTTCTGATTCCAATCCATTTCTTCGATTTCTTGGTCAGTGTAGTCTTTGCCATCATTTAATTTTCCAAGAACTTTTAACAAATCATGCCATCTTGTGTCAGCAGATGAAAATGATCCAAACCATGTAGGAAGTCCAAGTTGTCGTATCATTGCAAACACATCTTTTTTCTTTTTTTCAAGGTAAGCTGGAGAATTTCTCAAGGTTCTAAATATGAAGTAACCTTCGTCTAGTTTTACAAGATCATTAACAGTTGTAGGATTCAGTACATCTTTAGCTGTCCATTTTTTCCCCTCTGATTTACATCTTCTTAATGCTAGATTTGCTCTGTCTGTGATATTTTTCAATTGAATTTTTTTTAATTTGAAAAAAATGTTTGGAACAGATTGTGCCACACGTCTGTCAACTGATCTTAATTCCCATTTTACAATGTCTGAGTACTGAACAGGAACACTTCTTTCCTTATTTGCAGGACGTTTTTCACCACAGAAAATGGATGGGAAGGATAAATACTCAGCATCTGGATCAGTATATAAAGCTAAAGGCTTCTGGCCTTCTCCAGGAGCAAACACATATTCAGTATCATATTTGGGATTTCCTTCATCTTCAATTTCATCTAGCAGTGTGTCTGTGTTTCCAACCTGTAGATCTGAATCAACTATTTCATTGAAATGGTCAGAATTGTCATCCTCATTACTTGCATCATTTTCTTCATTACCAGCACTAAGCATTGTTGCCATAGTATCTTTAATTTCATTTACCCAATTTTCATCAATTTCTATTCCTGATGATTTGTAAAGTTCACTTTTATTCATTAGATAATGCAGAGCACAAATAACTGCACATGGCCTTATATTTTCTCTAAAATCACAAGATTTGTAACTAAGTTTTTTTTAAGTTTAACTGAAATTGTACCACATTTGTCCAATGTGCGAGGCAATGAATTGATTGTTAATTGTATATCTACAGGAACATTTACAACATTTCCTTTAATAGAAAACTGTCCACCTCTTGGAAGTTGGTGAATCTGCATGAATGGTATTCTTAACGATATCAGTCTCTCCTCTAATGGGTATAAATCTAGTTCTTTTGGTTTTTCCGGAAACCCCATTTTATTAGCTATAGATAAACGTGGAATTTTATTACATTTCAGTGAATTCAAACAAGTATGGCATATCCATTCTTTACCCCCAACTGATCTTATATTTGTTAGGTACTTATGACAAGTTGAAGACAAAGACTTTTTAGGTGTGTCAGTATTTACAACGGAATCAGAAAACCATGTCTGATGACAGCAAGTACAAATATATGACGGACCCTCTGAAATTTTTGCTTCAAAATTTTTAATACATTCTGAAAGAGTGGTTCCATGAATTTTTTTTTTCTTACATAATTGTTCATTTTCCAAAAATGAGCTGTTTTTTCTTTTGGACTGTTTCCTTGTTTTTTCATAATTTCTACTAGTGTCAGGATTGCCTTGTCTGGCATTTAGTTTAGCCACACGTTCTTTTTCTAAATTTAAAGGATTAGATCTATATGCCTTTTTCCTCTTCAAATCTTTCTTAGATTCATTTGCTTTTAATAAAGGATCTTTTCTTGACAGCTGTTTGGATGCTAGTTCTTTTTGTTTGAATAAGGGATCTTGGCGGGCTAATTGTTTTGAAGCAAGCTCAATCTTCCTTTCTGTATTTCTGAAATCAGGATCTTGTCTAGCTAACCGTTTTGAGGCAAGGTCATTCTGTTTTTCTGTATTTCTGAAATCAGGATCTTGTCTGGCTAAGCGTTTTGAGGCAAGCTCATTCTGTTTTTCTGCATTTCTGAAATCTGGATCTTGTCTGGCTAATCGTTTTGCAGCTAATTCACTCTGTTTGAAATCAGGATCTTGTCTGGCTAATTGTTTTGAAGCAAGCTCATTCTGTTTTTCTGTATTTCTGAAATCAGGGTCTTGTCTGGCTAAGCGTTTTGAGACAAGCTCATTCTGTTTTTCTGTATTTCTGAAATCAGGGTCTTGTCTGGCTAATCGTTTTGAGACAAGCTCATTCTGTTTTTCAGTATTTCTGAAATCAGGGTCTTGTCTGGCTAATCGTTTTGAGACAAGCTCATTCTGTTTTTCTGTATTTCTGAAATCAGGGTCTTCTCTGGCTAAGCGTTTTGAGACAAGCTCATTCTGTTTTTCAGTATTTCTGAAATCAGGATCTTGTCTGGCTAATTGTTTTAAGCTTACTTCTTTCTGACGTTCAAGATCTCTAAATGTTGTATTCTTTCTTCTCTTTTTCATATACTGACGCATGTATTCAGTTCTGGCATTTTTTTTATCTGTTGTTGATTCTTCTTCAATTTCTGATGATACATTCTTATTTTTTTTTATTTGATCCACAAAATAGTTTGCCATTTGTTGGTCTATATTTGACGTTTTATTCATAAATACAAATGAAACTGGCAAAACCTCAAACTGCGATTCAAGCTCAATAAACATGCTTGTGTAGTGAGCATAGATAAAAGAAACAAGGTCATTAATATTACTAAATGCAATGAGAATTGAAGTTCCTGTCAGAGAAAATAACCCCTCATCTCCATGTGAATGGGAATCAAAAAAGTAATACTTTTGTAAATGAAAACACACAGCTGAGCACACTTTACCAAACATAACAAGTACAGAACTAGATTGCTGTAATCCATCAAAAATAGCCTCTTGTAAAGTTGGCAAGCCTATAGAGTTAACATCAACAGCTGCTCCACTATAAGTTTCATGTTTCATAACTCTAAACCTCTCTTGTCCTGTTTCTACAATTTCAGGAATTTCTTCTAAAGTTAACAACATATTTTTAAATTTCTTATCTTTCTTAAGTTTCTGAACTGTGTTTTTATACAGTTGATCACCAAGTAAAAGTACCTTATCTAGGTCAATGATACTTAGTTCACTGTGGTTATATGCTACTGCCAAGAAGGTGAGGGCATTACATGTGCATTGTTTACCTCGTGTCAATCTACTAAATCTGCCATCATTTTGATCAAATGATCCAAAATTCCAAACAACTGCATCAAATGGATGATGTACTTTTTTCTGTTTTGGTTTAGTGTGTTCACTAGTCTCACATGCGGTTGAAAAAGTAGAATGAGTGGTATCAAACGTTTGAGCCGGAACTGTGGTAAATATATGAACAGGTTCAAATTCAGTAGTAGTTCTAGTATTAAGTTCAGTATTAAGTTCAGTAGTAAATTCAGTGGTAAATTCAGTGGTAAATATAGTTTTAGAAGCAGTTACTGGAACGATGCCAGCAACTGCTGTTACAGGTGCAGGGACGAGGCCCGGACCTGCCGATACAGATGTCATAGTTGTTGGGACGAGGCCATCAACAACCAGAGGCATAGATGTCTGGACAAGGCCAGAATCATCTATGGGGACGAGGCCCACATCTGCCTTAATGTTAGCATCTGTATTCTTCTGATGGGACTGCTTTGTTGCCAAAGCCTTCTTCCAATTCTTCCTTCTAGGCATCGTAAAAATTACTCACTGAAAAGAAAAGATTTCATGTTTTACGAATATAATATTTAAACCAAATAATGTATTCATCTAATAACTTTAATGCTTTTTACATGTTCATATCTTTGATGATAAACATGTATTTCAAAAAAGACAACAGTGTTCCAATGTCCTCTCGCTCTCCTTTGAATTTTCAGGAAAAAAATATTAAAGGGTCATAACTCAAACATAAATTACTTAAATTAGTAATAGTTTTCAAACTTGACAGATAGATATTTTTCATATAAACCATTAACATAAATTTCATAAAAAATTTTAACCTTGCATAAAAAAAATGTCCTGGTTTTCAAACAATTCCATGATATTGTTGGTCTTGACATCTGATATCAATTTTATAAAAATCAAATGAGAAATTCCTGCATTATAAACAATGTTACATGTAGTTCTACAAAATTTACTACTCCAATGGCAATTACTTCCATAAAATTGAGGTGCTTTGCAAGCGTAGCATGATATGACCATATCAAAAAGTGAATGATAGAAAGGAAGTTTGTAGTAATTCTGTATGACACAGTAATGTTATTGACACTGTAAAATGCTTGACACAAATTGACAATATTTGGCGAAATAGCATTTTTAGCATCTTTGACCCATATTATCTCAAAAACCATAAATGATAGAAAAAATCTGGTGACATACTCATGAAAGCTCTCTTTGAGAGGAATCCAATGAAAAAAATCCCATTAAAATTGGATAACAAATAAAAATTTTGCATGGGCTGAAATATGACATTTTTTGCCCCTTCGGGCCCCTTTTATCTCAAAAATGATAAGAGATACAAAAAAATGCTTGGAGTGACATTTGTTGCATTTTTCAAAAGGAATCCAATGGAAAAAAACCATCAAAATCGGACCACAAACAAAAGTTTTAATAGTAAGGGCGCGAACCCTTTTCGGCCCCTTGTTATTTGAAAATGGAAATAGAAAGGTCATGACACGATTAGTCTATTGAAATCCATTTTTCCCAAGGAACACAATAAAAGAAACCTCATCAAAATCGGATGTAAATTAAAAAAAAGTTTCAAAAAAGCATATTGATGTGATCACGCTGACAGTATTACTTCCAAAAACTTACAAGTCCAAGGGTCATAACTCACATAAAAATAATCAATCCATCCTAAGTTTTGAACCTAAGGTTTAAATTTCAAGAAATTTGTGAGTCACGTTTGTATTATTGAATTGTTATTTAAGTAATTCAACCTTAAAAACTGAAGGGCTGCACCAAGAGCGCATGATACACCCATCACCTGCTGTCTATTCAAAAGGGATGTGAATTTCAAAAATAGCCGTAAAAAGACTGAGCTACAATTTTGAGTGTACATCATATTCAATAGAACCAAGAAATTTTGTCAAAACAAAGTCCCATTACTGGAGCGGCAATTTAGAATTTCCTCAAAAATTGAAGCGGATCAGAGTTTATAATAATTAACATTGTGTAAAAATGTTAAGAAAATCTGTCTGCAGCATGACACCTTTTTAAGTCTTACAAAAAAGAATTGATTGCATAGGCATGCATTAGTGTAGACTAATGCACATTTCCTTTGGACGGACTACATTAAAAGCATGCTTTGGTCACATCAGTGACACCCCAATAAAACCATGCCACTGTATTCAATGCTAAGTTAACTGAATAATAATACTACAAATGTAGATGGCTATTAAAAAAGACAACATGTTCAAATAATTTTTATTTAGGCTTTTATTGGCTATAAAACAACACCATAGGTTTAATAATTTTATTTCTCCATACAAGTTTACTATTTTAAAGCTTCATGATTTACAATGTACCCTTTTGAACATGTATATGTACATATTGAACGTAGGCCTCAATGTCAGTTAGGTGGGTCTCATTGGGGTCTACGCATGATGCGAGAAAGGCCTAAAGTTCTAAGCAAGATGCGGGAATAGCAAAATACATATTTGACCTTGAAAACAGGAAGAGAAATTCAGCATGAAACGGGATTCTGTATAAATTCTTCCATGATTTCCAGATTTATTTCAATTTTCGCCCGGGAGTGTGGGAAGACTTTCCTATAAAAAAACTTAGCCAAAATTTTGGGAAAGTTAGAAATTAAGCCTGATACAGGATTTCCTTAACTTTAGTCCGGGATTACAAGAAAGGTACCCCCAATGAGACCACAGTCAGTGCATCACTGACTGTGCACATCCAAATTTTTTTCTGATTTGGGGTTGAAACAGCAAGAAAATTCAAATCCCTGATAGAGTGAGAGTATATATCCTTTTTCTAGGAAGCAAGGTTTATTTATATCCTGTTAAATGGAAGTACACACAAGCCCGGGCACACAAGTCAAAGCAGGCTCATCTGAAGCTGGAACCCCTTAAAAACCTACATACATTGCAAGTCCAACACTGCAAAAAATTTGGGCAGCACTTCCCTATGGACATTAACATAATCACAGAATTATAATTCAGACCATTTAAAGAGGGGGTCACTTTTAACTGAAACAGAGAAAAAAAGAGAGGTGTTGGGGCAAGTCCATTTATAGAGACATGGACTATACACATCTCTTGCCTACGATAGAAAAATACTTTCATTTCTTACCTTTTTGTTGCTTTTACTTTCCGCCTCCACTGATTTTTTAAGGTGAAAACTCACATTTTAAAGTGACTGACTGACTACGGGGAACGGTGCCTCACATCGTGACATGTGCAAAACTTGGACGCAAGTTAAACACATTGCACGCTATATAAATGATCATAAATTCAACGGGGCTCTTATTATTTATAAATACTGGTACTTTCGGTTTCATTTTCGACCTAAGTGAAGTATTCTTTTGGTTTAAGGGACTATTTATTATTTTGCATCTTCCTTACCTTGCCGCAAAAAAAAGACAAATCACTTCCGGTCAAATATCGGAACGGAACTTACTAAAATGCGGAAATGGTCCCGACCACGGTCCATAAATCGCTTCTAATAAATCGGAATAAAAATTGAAATATACTGACTCAAATGATATTTCAGTTGTGTTTTTTCTCTTCAGAAGACTTATATAAAATAAAATAAGTCCCAAATGTGTGTTGAAATCAGAAAACACTAAATGACCATCACAAACATTGATATAACTGACAATATCTTTCTTTCAGTTTATATT
>JARWCS010000004.1:6972206-6986532 GCA_034783895.1 Geukensia demissa
CTTTAGTCCAGTCAATTTAAACTCGCTATATATCTACAACTAAGGTGGGCCGTACTGTCACACTTCCCCCACCCCAAGAGTCATTATACCATTATAACTCTCACCATTAACAAACCATGGCTAGGCTCCAGCTTACCTCCGTGAGTTTTGTTGTTATGCCCCAAATGTAACAAAAGAGCATTCTTTACAACACAAAATCGCAACCGCCACCACTGGGGATTGAACCCGGACATCTATGTTACCAGCCAGCCGCGCTACCGAGTGTGCTTAAGAAATATTACTTTAGCCCAGTCGATTAAAACTAGCTATATATCTACCTGAATACAACTCAGATCAGATAGGACGTACTCTCGCACTATGAAGCCATTATGACGTCATGTTCTGAGCCTATTCAACAAAAATAGCTGAAAAACGTTGTTTCTTGCAAAAACACATATTATCCAAAATCAAAATATGCTTAAAAAACGGTAAAAATGGGCACAGTTGAAAACGTTTTACCAAAATAGGCAATTTTAGAACCATTTTTTACATAAAGTATGCAGGTATTTGGTAATAAGTAATTGTTTTCTACGAAATGGTTGTTTCTATTCTCCGGCTGAATTTCACTAAGTAAACTGGTGTTTTTACTTGTTTTGGAAAATGTTTGGTCAAAAGTGTCTTACTGCCCCTACTACTTTAATCATTTGTAGATAGACTATCAAATTCATGTATAAGCATGATAAAATTGAGTCTTTATTGTTGGTGTTGACATTTTTATAAACATTTGAATTCTCGTCGGAGAAAAAACGTAAACAAAAAATCCGGATGGGGCAAATTTAAAGCCCATTCATCTCGTCTGATATTTTTTTGCTTTTAATTTTTGTCCTTCTATATTCATAATATATAATCAAATATAGAAAAGGGGGATGCCGTGTAATTTTCTGAGACAGCCATCCAAAACGTGTAGATCACAAATTTCTACAGGTTGCCTGCACTAACGCTCCGGTCCACACCCTACGGCAACTGTTAAACACCCCAAAATAAAATGTGATGATAATCATATATAACATATATCGGCCAAGTAAGCGGACAATGAAAAACAAGTAACACATCAACATAAAAACAACGAATTACAGGTTCCTGACTTGGGACACGCACGTAAAGTATGTGGCGGTGTTAAACATGTTTATGAGTACTCAACCACCCCCTAACCTGGGACAGTGGCGTGACAAAACGACATATCAACGGACATTAAAAACCAACTGTATAATATTTAACACTTGAAAAAGAAACATCAAGATGTACCGAGCTCGAAAAATGACATTTTTTGTAGAAATTTGCGCGGATTTTGTTTATTTTCAAGAAGAATATAGACCTGCACATTTTAAATGAAGTGTTGCTAAAAACATTTTTAGTATGTACATTGTAAAGAGGAGTTAACGTCTGAAGACAGTTTCCTGTTATCACATCGCTATTTTCTATACATGTAATTGCCTGTATGGATAGAAAGGGAATGATGATCTCGGTTCAGCTTTGTACAGTATATGTCCAACGTTTTACCCGGGGCAGAAACACTAATAGGTGTGCGCAATCTACAAAATTAAAAATAATCAGATTGTCTGTTTTTGTGTTTACAGCCTGGTTATGTCTGATGTTGGTTTGGCTCATGTAAACAATAAATGGCGACAACCTACTTAATGAGGTACATTTGTATATTAATTATATATGGCATAATATAATATAGCGATGGACACGTGACTAGTTAAAACGACAGTGTATTTTTACTGTGAGATAAAAGTGAATTTTCAAAAGATATACAAAGTCTATAGCACGGAAACTAAGATAGCAAGTGTAAATAAACATTATTTAAAGGAATACAGATAGTCGGAGAGTTTTATTAGCAAAACTACTGGATATATATTGGACAATGACCGAATTTGCCAACTATCGTTTGTGTACAAATGGCGGTGAACAATATGTAAACAATTCAATGATGAACACTGGACATATGCTCGATCTACCTGTAAGTACTTTTAACTATAATATTTCCTCATCTATCGAGAGAAAACGTCAATCAGATCAAATGGCTAGTACTTCTAGCGATTTTGATACAACAACTAAGAAAAGTAGAAGCGATGGGTTCCGTTCGAGTGCACCCTTAGGTACTGACAGTGATAATTCCCAAAATAGACTTGAATCATTAATCATTCAGCTTTCTGCAAATTTTACAACTATGAGTAAAAACCTAGAGAAACGAATTGATGATCTTGAGACCAATATGGAGGAAAAGATATCAGAAAAGGTATCAAATAGAATTTCAACCATGATAGACAATAAATTAAAGGAAAAAATAGATGAAGTGAAAACAGATGTTAAGAACGAACTTGATGTAATGAAAACTCAAATAAACATGTTAGAAAAACAGTTATCTGACAAAGACAAAGACAATAGTTGCCCTCGTAGTAATGAGAACAGAAATAGGTTTATAATCAAGAATCTGCCCTTTGAGGAGCGAGAGCTAACGGAAAGTGAATTGACAAAACATAAAGTCCAGGGTTTGCTGGAAGACGGTTTAGGTTTGGCAAACATTGCTTTAACAAAGGTTCAAAGAAAAGAAAGCAGAGGGATTCACCCTGGCATAGTGATAGTGGAAACAAACAATTCGGAAGGTAAAAGGGAAGTTATGAAAACAAAATCGAAGCTTAAAAGTAAAGGACAATTTGAAAGAATATACATAGAAAATGATATACCGTTAGAAACAAGGAATTGTCAAAATGCTGTAAGGACTGTCTTGAAAGAAATCGGAAAAGACAAAGATTACAAATTTGCAGGTAGTCGACTCTTAGCCAAGCGCACATAGGATGCAGTGCGGATTGGAGTATGGAACTGCAGGGGATGGTCTACAAAATCGAACGAAAATTCAGTTTTCCGCGAAAAAGTGTTGAATTATATAAACTGTGATATGCTTGGAATATGTGAAACGTTTTTGCGTGGAAACGAAAGCATTCATGTGGATGGTTTTAGATTTTATGGAAATAATAGGAAAACACTGCATAAACGCGCCACCCGCGGCTCAGCAGGGGTTGGTGCATTCGTTAAAAATTATATTTTTGAAATTGTTTGATATTCAAATTCTTGACGGGGATGAAGAAGGTATCTTATGGTTGGAATTTTCAGCCAAATTAACAAAATTATGCTTTTGTGTTGCGATATGCTATTTGCCACCTGCAGATTCGAGTAGACAGGTGGATGCGAATGTATTTTTTCAGACCCTATTACAGCAGGTATACTCTTATCAACACAAAGGGAAAATATTTATCTGTGGCGATTTTAATGCTCGAGTAGGATCAAATTCAGACTACATCGAAGGTGTTGATCTAGTTAAACCAAGAAATTGTATTGATCATATAGAAAATCATCATGGTGATGTGTTTATTAATTTTCTAAGTGATGTAAATTTCGGCATGCTAAATGGGAGATTTAATGATAATCAATTTACTTGTATTTCTACAAATGGAAAATCTGTTGTGGATTATATATGCGTTCCGTATGAAGATATGGAAAATATTGAAAATTTTAAAATAATACCTATGTCAGAAATGGTGAATAATATTTCATGTATTCCCGATAGTATACCAGATCACTCTTTGTTATATTGTGATATTAATTTATGTACAAAATTAAAAATGAATTTAGATCTAAATCAAGGAGTTAATAATTCTAGAAAAAAGCATAAAGTATCTAATGTGCCGAATGATTTCTTGTCAAATGAGGATATATATCAAAAAGTGATGGAAACTATTCAGAAAATTGAAAATTATATTGAAGTGTCAAGTGATATACAAAATGCGTACGACGAATTCCAATCCTTAATTAAATGTGAAATGGACAATAAGCTGCCAATTTATAATAACAGTTCAATTCGGGATAAAAGTAAGAAGTCGCGGTTTAAACCTTATTGGAATGATGTTCTTGCAATGCAGTGGGATAAAGTTTGTGAAACTGAAAAGAAATAGTTGCGTTTTAACGGATCAAACTGCTTAAAACAAAAATACAAGAAGGAATACTGCTCTGAAAGAAAAACTTTCGATCGACTAAATAGGAAATTTAAACGAAAATACCAAACTAATGAACGACAGAAACTTGAAGATAAATTGAGTGAAACCAACCAACGTGATTTATGGAAATCTATTGGTAAATTGGGAGTTGCCAACGAACGTAAACCATGTATCCCAATGGCGGTTGTTGATGAGAATGGTACCGTAAATACAAACAGAAACGATGTACTGAACAAGTGGAAGGCCGATTTTCATTCTCTATTTAGGCGTAATTCCGGCGCTGAAATTGAACTGGACTCTGATGATTTCAATACTGAAATCGACGTATCAACGCTTAATGCGCCCATTTCTAGGACAGAAGTTTTTGATGCCGTTGTGCGCGCTAAATCCCGAAAAGCTACGGGAATTGACGATATTCCAGCAGAGGTACTAAAGAATGACACTGCAGTAGATTTACTACATCAAATTATAAGTGGTTGTTTCAGTCTTGGTAGAGTACCGACACAGTGGAATAGAGGTGTAATAAACCCAATTTTTAAAAAAGGCTCAGATGACAATAGAAATCCGTTAAATTACAGGGGGATTACTTTAATATCTGTGCCCTGTAAAATTTATTGTAATATATTAAACCACCGACTGAGTAAATGGCTTGAATATAATGACATACTATGTGATGAACAAAATGGATTTCGCCGTAGTCGTAGCTGCGAAGAGCACATACACTCACTGTATTCCGTCATCAACGACCGCAAAATATCAAGAAAATCCACGTTTACGTGTTTCGTCGATATGAGAAAAGCATTTGACACTGTTGAGCATAATTTTCTATGGTACAAACTGCAACGTGTAGGAGTTAGAGGGAAGTTTCTATCCGCTATACAATCACTGTATGCTGATGTTAACTGTACAGTTCGTATAAACAATGATCTTACCCAGTGGTTCAACGTGGAAGCCGGAGTTAAACAGGGGTGTATACTTTCCCCTACACTATTTTCTGTTTATATAAATGACTTGGCGTCTCGTATAAATTCTCTTGAATGTGGAGTGAAGGTTGACGATTTCTATTTAAGTATTCTGCTCTATGCTGATGACATCGCGTTGATCGCACCTGATGAAGATAGTTTACAGCGAATGTTAGATGCAGTATCGGATTGGTGTGCTACTTGGAAACTTTCAGTTAATATTAATAAAACTAAAGTCGTACATTTCAGAAACCAATCGATCGCTATGTCAAATAGGACTTTTAGTTGTTCTGGCAACGTGATTGACTATTGTGACTCCTACAAATACCTAGGTGTTTGGATGGACGAATACTTGACATTTACGAAACATGTGAAGGAATTATCGAAAGCGGCGAGGCGCGCCCTTGGTGCTCTGACCACAAAATCTACAGTATTAGGTGGAATGACTTATAAAGTGTACACCAAACTTTACACATCCATGGTGGAACCAGTTCTTCTCTACGGGAGTGGCATTTGGGGTACTAAATCGTTCAATTCTATATCTACAGTGCAAAACAGAGCCTGTAAATTCTTCCTTTCGGTCGGAAAACGTACATCTAATTTAGCGACGCGTGGTGATATGGGATGGCCATCGTGTTTCACAAAGCAAAGAACAAATAATTGTAGACTCTTATGTAAGCTTTTACGCTCTGATCAAGACCGAATTAGTTACAAAATATTAAAATGGACATCACGGCGCAAAAAAGGCTGGGCTTTCCAGGTGGACAAAATTGTGAATTTGCTTAATGTGAGTGAACTTGTAAACAATTTATCTATCTCTACTAAAACTGTAATGCGCACAATCAGTGACAAATTAACCGAACTTGACAATATGGAATGGCACAGAGAAATTTTTAATGATAGGTATAATATACAAAACGGAAATAAATTACGTATCTACAGACAATACAAACAATGTGTAAAAGCCGAACCCTACGTCCGTCTGAACATTCCGAAAATTGAACGACGTACGATGGCTTTGTTTCGCTCCGGTGCGCTACCACTTGCCTGTGAGACCGGCAGATACTCCAGGCCGCCTACACCTTATGAAAATAGACTTTGTGCGTTTTGTAATTCTAACAGTATTGAAACAGAAAAACATTTTCTTATGGATTGTTCCTTATATGATGATATAAGATACAGTCTTTTTAATGAATGCTCAAATTTTATTGAAAATTTTCAAGGTCTTGATAATGATAGTAAATTCATTGAAATTATGAACTGTCCAGATATCCAGTATTATTTTTGCAAATATCTACATAAATTTTATATACGTAGAAAGATATTCTTGAAGTAATTTTGCTTTTTTATATAAGTAAATTTTTATTGTTTTCACAAATAGAATTATGCTTTAACGTGATTTTATATATTTTTCTAGATACGATTTTTAGTGTTTTAACTGCCTTAAATATTTTACATGCGTGACCTAATTTTAAAGTATATGATTTGAATTATCTTATTTAAAGTTTATGGGAATAATTTTATTTTTATCTGTAATATGTAAATATTATGGCTTTAATCCGTTAAGTGTCTCATAAGTCAATTTACTGGCTGGATATTGATTGTTTTATTTATGTATATATATTAGATAATTAATACTGTATATTGTTGTTTCAATCAATATGTGACACTATAATAAACTAATTTTATTATTATTATTATTATTATCAAATCTGTCTTCTTCATAAATAATACTCGGCAAGTTTTAGCATGTCTGAATTAAGGAAGAATATGTTAACACATTCCCCAAAGGCATGTTTCTATCAACTATATATTTTAGGAAGTGAAAAAAGGATGTTTTAATTTATCAAATTATGTCTCAGTTAACAAACAAAAAATTATCTGTAAAGTATTGGGGTATTCTAGCTCCTCTTCTTAAACCCCTTCTTATTGTAAATTTACAAACAAAAACAAAATTACAATTAGGGCTCTCTTTAGTCCCCTAGTCAATCAAAATATCATTATTTACAGATTTAGGCCACTTTATACAGATTTACTCCCTATCAATGGGGCCCTGATTTGCAGGCTTTATAAATTATTCTTTTCTTGGCTATTTTCTTCATTTTTTTTCACAACAAATAAAAAATAATCAAAAGATGATGCTCTCATAGGACAGTAGCTTGCCAGTCATGCTTAATATTTATCAATCTATTTCTGTATTTTTATTCAGAAATTTTTATTCTATTTTGTTTAATTAAAAAAATGGGATAAGAACAAAACTTAAAATAATGTAGCTATTAACTAGTAGTTGTTTTTGGATGCAAAAACATGTCTCCCCGGTGTATATAAAAAAGTGTACGCACAAGTACATATGATGTCCTTTCTCAATATCAAGTTTCATAAAAATCGTGTCCTATAAATGCATGAAGTTTCATAGAAATCTGATGAGTAATTTCAGAGGAGTAGTGCTGACATGGTCATTTATGAGGATTTTCTAAGTTCAAAGGGGTATAACTCCCACAAAAATGAGGGGATAAAAAATTCATGGTAATATGCACAATTAAATGTCCTTTCTACATATCAAGTTTCATTAAAATCGGATGAGCAGCTTCAGAGTAGTTGCCCTGACAAGGTCATTTATGAGATTTTTTTTTAGTTTAAAGGGGCATTACTCCCACAAAAATGAGAGGATCAAAATTTCGTGGTAATATGCACAATATGCAGACCCATCAATGTATGAAGTTTCACAAAAATCGGATGAGTAGTTTCAGAGGAGTTGTACTGACAAATTTTGTGACACACAAGGAAAGACAGATGGATGGACACATGGCGAAACTTTTTACTTCATTTCCATAAATTTGTTTTTATCATCTTTGTGATTTTTTTTTTTAATAAATCCAGGTAATATTTGTATTATTATTTTTTTACAAGCTTTTCCGAATTTTCTGATTTTTTCTTTTGGTTTGGGACTGGCAACTTAGACCTGGCTGAGTCATATTGTTAAAAGCAGATCAACACAAAACCATCACTTTAGGTCAGTAATTAAGCATTGTAATATTTATAAAATATATTCAGGATATTTATGATAATTACAAATCAATAAGAGCAGAATATCTATATCCTATGGGCTTGTTGTAAATTAATCTGTTTAAGTCTTCACATCCTGGTCAGAATCTCCTGTTGTATTTTTTTACTTAATATGCACTTGTACTCGGATTTCCTAAATTTCAAAATTTTTCTGGATACTTTCTGAAATATGTTCTTTTGTGAATTTAAAAATAGAAACACATTTATTAAAACTCCTATTTTTACATCTGTTAAAATTCTTGCTTTACATGTTTTTCCTGTGCTGTATCTATAAAAATGTCTCCATTTTTCAAAATCTTAACATTTCTGCATACCCAAGATGCAAATCAGTTGAGGGGATACTTGTACTTAATTGTCTTTTTTAATCATATTATCAGAAAACATCCTTAGTGGATTTAGAAACCTATTTTAAAAGTTTTGAAGTAAAATCACAAACCATACAACAGAAAAAAATAAAACAACCACCAAAAAATCACACCCAGTTTTGGAAGTCAGGGCAGACACAAACTTATTATTTTTGACAGAATACATGTATTTTTTTCAATTTAACAATGCATGCAATATACATGCAGAAAAAATGAAATCATTACCTGACACCTGTGAAAACTCCCATAAATCCAATAAATCTTTGAAAAAATTGGAATATTCTTTGCAGAACCATTTTTTCAGTAAGTCTGCTGGGTTGATTTTCTATTCACACCTGACTGAACATAATAAACCACCAAAACCAAGAAAACCAGGATATGTTACTACTGAACAAACTAAGATATCATTCTGCCTCTGGCTATAAAGTAGTTTATAGAAAATATCACTTTCTGTTCAATTTTTGGTATGATAATACCAGTCTGAATGAAAATGAATTTGAACCAGTTAATATTCCATGCAAAAACATTTTTATCATATAAAACAGAAAAGAAAACTTCAGAGTAAAAGCGTTTTTTGTTTCTCAGGCATTTTATATAACAATTTTTTCCTACTGCAACACTATGAAGACAAAATCAAACTATCCCTCATTAAGCTTGCATGTCATTCCATTCATTTTCTGTGCCTAACTTGACAGTAATTTAACAATTATTTTATGCAATGACAGCCTGTTATCTGAGAATTTCAGTTTTCATTGATACAGCAAATCAAAATTTAAAATGTAGAAATTTTTAAAATCTAATGACAAAGAACTGAATGCTGTGGATTGTCTGGTGTCATTCCCTGCTCTGCAATGGGCTTTGATTGTTTTACATAAACAGGTAATTAGTTGAAGTTTGAAAATGGATCTTTAACAGAAGTGTCTGTGTTGTTAATATAGAAACAACATCAAGGTCAAACACTTGCTTTTTACTTTACAAAATTAAAATCATTTGCTTATAGAACCAACAGCCCAGTTATCATTATGCACAAATCTAATTGTTTGTTTGGTGAGGTTTTTACAACACATTCAAATATTTAAGGCATGATATCACATGGTTGTGGTGGGTTGATTTTATTGGAGGAGGAGGCTGATATACGTGTAATTGAACAATACATGTAAGTTGGCACTCTATGGTATCATGATGGTAGACTGATATCAAGCAAAACAAATTTCCAGCCCAGCATGATGACATGAGAAAGTTGAACAAATAATGTCTGTGGAAATTGTTGACCCAGTAATATAATGATAAACAAAGTAATGTGAAAAAACAGAGTTATCTGCCAAATTGCTCCCTTAAGTATTAATTCTGTAAAAAATATTCAATAGACTCAAATGAGTCTTTTTTGACTTCCTCTATCAAAATCAGAGCAAATATATAAAAAAAAAATTGAACTCATTACATTTGATCCTATTAATCTTAAAATGTTAGAGATAAAGAAAACCTGATGACATGTCATTGAACGCTATCAGAGATGAATTTAAATGTGGAAAAAACATCAAATTCTTTAAATCTAAAATTTCTCATATCCTGCTTAACTGCTTTTTAAACCCTTCAACCACTTTGATATAACTGAGGTGCTTTAAAAAGACAGCATAATACGACCGCAGCAAGCTGTCATGGGAAAGTTGCACAAATAAACATTTGGGTATAAATATTGACACAGTTTTTGCTTGATACAGTAGTTGTGGATGACAAATGTAATGTGCTGGACACAGATTGGTAACCACATTAACATGGCTTGAAAAATACCATGGATTTTGTTACCAAAAATTGATTAAAACATTTACTAAATTCTTTCATTAATATAAAGATTTGGTACCAAAATTTGGATGTCCTTGTAATAATCTTATGAAAAATGGGATATCACATCCTTCTTTTTACAGAAACTTGGTAAATAAAATCCACATGGTCTTAAAATTCCTCTTAATAAAATTATCCATAAAAGATGTTGTCACAACATTATTCTTCAATCTCAAATCTTTAAATATCATTTTTATTGGTATTAGTATTGACTTTCTTGGGTTTTTTTTATTAGTACTCATATTGACTTTTTGTTAATAGCTTAATACGGAACTAAACAGTTTATATTGTTATGAAATTTTCTACTTCCTGTCTCTACATTTTTATAATGGCATTTGCACAACCAATGTTTTTTTTTACTTCTAATGATATTTAGATAAGGTCGATTGTTGTGTTTTATGAGTCCAGTGTAGAATACCTATGTGAGAGATCAAAAGTGCATACTCCAAACAGACAAGAAAAAATTTAAAAGAAACTAAAAGATAAAACGTAAACAAAAGGAACAAAAGCTTTGAATCCACAAACTCCTTTACAAAACATAAGTGCAATCAAGTGCTCCGGAAGGGTCAGCATTTTGTATTTCTGGGCCTTTTACAGCGTGTTATGGTGTGGACTCTGGTCCATTGTAGAATGCCCTAAAAGAACCTGTAGAAATTTAGATTGGACTGTCATTTGGTGGATGGCTGTCTCATGGACAATCATGCCACATCTCCTATTTTTATATTGATATATGAAGTAAGTCTTTTTACCTCCTTTATCCCCAAGCTTGAGAAAATTTTGTTGCATTTTTTATAGGGAATAATTTTTAAAACTGAGGAGCTTTGCAAGTGCAACATGATACTACTGTAGACTGTTCAGCTGAGAAAGTTGAACGAATGAAAACTATTGTAAATGTGGACACAATATTATGATAAACACAGTATTGTGCTGGACACAGTATTATGATGGACACAGTAATGTGCTGGACACAGTAATATGATCAATGATAGACACAGGATTTTGAATTTTTCAGCCACTTTGACACCTTTTAATGTAAATTGTTTGTTTGTTTGATTGGGGTTTAACACCACTTTCAACAATATTTCAGTCATTTCGCGGCAGTCAGTTTTACTGGTGGAGGAAACCGGAGTACCCGGAGAGAACCACCGACCCTGGGCAGATAACTGACAAACCTTATCATGTGCGATGCGAGTTAAACTCAACCTGTTTTTGTATGGTACAAAGCCAGGTGAGAACTCACGCTGTATAGGTGATAGGATACAGTGATCTGTACAGTTAAGTTTAAATCAATTACCTAGACCACTCGGCCACCCAGGTCCCCCTTTAACGTAAATAAAAAACTGCCATATTCTGCATAAATTTCAGTTTTTGGCCATGCTGACCAATGTCATCCTGAAAAAGTTAAGGGTAAAAAAAGTATGGTTGCATACCTCTTAACCTACTGAAATATCTCAATGAGATGAATCGAAGGAAAAAAAATTGCAAATAGAAAAAAAAACAATAAAAGATATAAAATTTGTCAGCACCTGCAAAATCGCATTTTTAAGTCTCTTCAACCCCTTTTATATAATAACTATCAATGCTACAAAATAATTGCTTGGAGTAATGTTTGTTCTATTTCTAAAAACGAATCATTTAAAAAAAAACATAGATAATGAAGACATGTAAACTCATGCAAATGTCATTTCATCTTGGTAAAACAGCAGTGGTTTACATTTCCAAAGACTTGCTTCTGATATGGGTTGGGCTTTGAAATTTACATTTCATTCCAATCAGCTGCCTTAATAAATTTCCTTTGAACCTACAGTGGTATATAATCTGCACCATTATTCTTTAAAATCGTTTGTAAGTAGAAATTGTGTGGTCTTTATAAGCCAAATTATCTTTTAAAGGCTATCTATTGATTAAATGGAAATTAAGTAACTTTTGATTTGGTAATATTGACAATATTTTTAATATATAAAAAGTTATGGAACAATGGGCAATGCATTACCCTAATATTCTTAGAATGCTCAATTTTGTACAAATTTATCTGAATTTCTAGATTTAACATTAAATTAAATTAAAGAACAATTAGACATTGCATGACCCTAACATTCTTAGAATGCTCAATTTTCATACTATTTCATCTGAATTTCTAGATATAACATTAAAACATGTCACTCTTTATTTGTTACCAATGATGGCCAACGATACATCTCTATCAAGAAATGATGTAGGATTGTTAAAAGGGCTCATTCGGAATAAATCAATCCTGCTGGCTCACCCAAATTAGGGACTTTTACACACTGTATATATATTTATATTTTTTTATCATACACAAATATACTATACTACAGAAGCAGTATATAATGCGGGAGCTGATGGGTCAAGGATTTCAAATTATATGCAATTCGTTTTCAATAAAAATTGATAATTCGTTCCCCGTGACTTAAACCATTTTTAGGGGTTTTTCTTGTGAAAAATTTTGACAAAGTTGTACAACATGATATGCAAATAATCTCCTGCTTCACTGGTTCCACTCGTTAATATCTATGCAGTGAACATATGATAAGTTTACCTCTGGGAGAATATTATGTGGGTTCTATTTTACCCTTTTCTGTGTTTTTTATTTAATATTTAGTCTATTTATTTGTGAAGTGTAATTGACAAAATTATTTTTTGTAAGATGTGATTGGCCAAATTTTATAAAATTTTTTTTTTGGTGATAAGAGGGTGATACACGGTTATTTTCGTGCAAAGTTTTTACAGCTTTTAATTTCTTGATCAAAATGCAACGTGCAAATGAAATGCTTCGTGAAATGACATTTTATTTCTTGTATGTCTGTGCATGTAACCCCCTGTACCCCCCCCCCCCCCATTACCCCCTCATAATCATATATATTCTTTGCTTTTCACAAAAATGGATATCAGTGTCTTCAAGAAAGAATGATTAAAGACTGCATCATATATCACCTAAGGCTAAGACCTGTGAATACACCCATGAAGCCCACAATTTTATGACCAGATCGCAAAATTTTTCGTAACATGTTATCTTGGGATCAAGTGGCATGGTATTATAGAAAAACATAGAAACATTCCGGTGCAATGAAAAGTCAAGAGACCAACGACCGGAAGTACGAATGGAACGACCTCTGTTTACATGACAACGCTCCTGGTTACAGACGGCACAACAAGCACTTGCCAAAAACATCAATGATCTGGGTCTTGTGAAATCACCTTCTACTAAAGACAGAAGTAATTGAAAAGTTTTTACAAAGAAAGGGCTAACACAAAGAAATTCGCCACCATGTCGGCGGCCGACTTAGATATAAATGATGCTCGGGTGGAATTCATGGCAGATTATGTCATCAAAACCATGAAAATAAAACCTGACAAATTCCAAAAAATGTACAGTGTTGAGGACACAAGACAGATGTTCCAAGATTTCTTTGAAAAGCCAGATATCACATCTATAGTTATCGGACAGCCTGGTGGAAGTTTGATTGCTACATTCGAATGGCCTACCAAACCAAAAGCCAAAGCTGTCTACTTTGTAAAGACTTCTCGTGATGCCATTAACAAAGACACAAACTTGCGAACAGCATTAATTTATGGAGATCTTTCATATGCTCCACTTGACCAGCTCTCAGCATTTGTTGATGAGGTAATATTTCCTTCCATTTTCTTTTGACAGAAATAGTTCAAAACTGATTTGTTTAAAATGCTGACAAAGCATTTAATAACAGTAATTAAAATATGGTGTTGCAGGATATGTACTCGATTAATGTATCCATTGTATATTTTTAGTAGTGATTCTGTGTATTGAAGTTTATGTACATTTATAAGATAATTATAGCATGTATAGTCTTTTGAAGTATGAAAACCTACATGTACTGTTAAAGTTTGAAATCTATATGGCACTCAGGAAATGTAGAATACTATATACCAGAGCCAGAGCACACAATAATGTGTATTTCCCAGAGTTTGGCTGTACTTTTATGGGTCACATATTTTGAAAAGTGAACTTGGCCAGGATTTGATATGACAAGATGCACAGTGACGATTGGAGCTG
>JARWCS010000004.1:6986632-6997243 GCA_034783895.1 Geukensia demissa
TATTTTAGATTCCCTTAATGTCCTTAATTGCAGCTCCAAATTAGTTATTTTGTCCCTATTTTCCTCCGTACTGGACTCATTATTTATTTTTTTCAATTGATTTTCTAAATCTTTTTCTTCCTTACTGCGCTCTTTCTTTTTGAATGACGAATAGGATATGGTTTTGCCTCTTATCATAATTTTAAGTGTTTCCCAAAATAATTGGTCAGATATGGATAACTCAATATCTTCTATATTTTCAGTTTCACTTGAATTTTTTCTATATTGTTCAACACATTCTGCAATGCATGTTTTAACTAAAGCAATATACTCTTTGTCGTAAAGTAAAGCATTATTAAATTTCCATGTACCGCTACCCTTTTCATGTGTATTAAACTGTACTGATAGAGATATAGGTGAATGGTCAGACCTGTATGCTACTTCAATATCACAATTTGAAATAGTAGGCTGAAGGTCAGAGGTCACTAGAAAATAATCCAATCTAGCTTGTTTTTTATTTGGACCTCTCCAAGAAAACCTTTTTTTATCTGGATATAATTCTCTATAAACATCTATCAAATCTAATTCTACCATCATTTCAAACACTCTTTTTTGTGCCTTTGTATTATTTTTGTGCAAATAATTTAAGGTGTCCATGTCATATTTTTGTGGTAAATTCCAATCCCCTCCAACTATTACTGATATATTCCCAAAATTTTCAATATTCTTTTGGAAAGCATCATAAAAATCTGGTTTATCATCATTTGGACCATAAATTACTGCAACTGTCATTCTCTGGTCAAACATTTTCATGTCTAAAATTACATAATTTCCTCCCTGATCTATTTTTGTGCCAAAAATTTCAAAAGAAAAGGTGTTTCTAAACAGGATAGCCACGCCCCTACTACTTGTGGTATGCGAGCCAAAAAATGCCTTGTATCCCCACTCTGCCTGCCAGTATGTTTCAAGTTCTTTTTTACAATGTGTATCTACTAAAAAGGTAATATCATACGATTCCCTACATTTGTTAAATATATCTCGCCGTTTAACATTATTTGATGACAGGCCTCTGCAGTTCATGCATCCAATTTTTATACTACCCATTAATAAATAATCTGACATATTTTTGAGATTGTAATGTAAGAATATATGCAGTCAGGACATAAAAGTTGAAATAATTAAGTAGATAAAGTTGAAAATGACATGAAAAATAATTCACTAATAATTCACCCCAAACACAGTACCCTCCCAACTTCCATTTCATAATTAATTTGTACATGTACATGTAATTATACAGACAAGATATGAGATGTGGTGTCATATTTGTCTCTGATCAATACATTAATGCAGCATTGAAATATCTTATATGCACCACCTTCTTTTTCGAAAAAAAAAAAAAAACAAAACAAAAAAACAAACGAACAAAAACTATGTGCATACATATACACACCTTACTACAATTCAAAAGAAGGCATTCATTTCAAGAAATTGTGACCTCCCTGTGTCCAGCCCATACAAGTTCGTGTATAAATAGATGGTTAAAAACTATATGCCATAGATTTATCTTATTTTGTCAAAACCATTTGGAAGTTGCGAAGGCTGACAGTCGTAAATATATATGGAAGAGAGACGGTAAACTAGACCTGTGAATTATGAACGACCAAGGCTGAAAACTAGACCCTGATTGAAGACAAACAATATACGCTGAAATATACCAGAATCAAGAGCAGCTTTGAGCCATATCATGTGTGTATTGGAATATGTCTAATTTACCTATGACCAATACAGCACCTACTCAAAATAATGACGGGTATTTCTTATTTTTAACTTAACGTCTGAAGCTTCATCTTTTCCGCCAAAACATCCGGTGGTGGTGCGCATGTGTATTATCGTTCTATATATAATGCAAATTAGCCACGCGTACAATGTAGTCAAAATATTACCTGTTTTAGAGATGGGCTTCGACACAGGTAAATCACTCAATTATAGGCTATAAACGCCCAGAGCAACAAATAAAAAAAGAAAAATTCTCAGCTATAGACATTTCTAATCTATATTTTAAATAAACTATTTAATACATGTTTTAATAGGTTTTTAATCATTATAGTCAAGAAATCAGTAATAGAAAGGAAAGTCGACAAGTTTACGGTGATTTCTTCCTTCTTAGCATTACAAACGGATATTCTTTCAAATAAACAAGATGGACATTTTTCTGTTCGTCAGCTGGTAGCGCACGCCGTTCATTTAACAAGTTATATCTCAGAGTGGCTACAGAGGGTGGCACGTCCGGCACAACGCTACATCCACTGCCACGTTGTAGTTTCATTCCTGCAGCTAGAATCTCATCCCTGTCTATGAGACTACTGAAACGGACTATTATTCTTCTGTTTTTTTCATCCTTCCCCCCGGACAGTCTATGTACTGCCTGAAACAGCATAGCATCAATCCTTTTCTTCTTTATTCCGAGCGTATCCACAAAGAAAGCCCTAACTCTCACGTCTGTTACCGTAGGGAACTCATTGTACGGGGTGCCGGGTACTCCGCCTATGACTAGATTCCACTTTCGCCCCCAATATTCAAGTTTCAGTCGTTCCTTCTCCTCATTAGATATTCTATCCTCTATGTCGGGAAGTAGTTTATTATGAATATCCTGGACACTGTCATCCAGTAACTTTGCGTGAGCGTCAAGGTTATCTACTATGTCCTTCAAACCCTTGACCTCAGATTTTACGGCCCCGACATCTCCTTCTAACTTTGCATGTAGGCTTGCAAAACACTCAGTTACTGATTTATTTTCATACATCCTCTTAAGCTCCTCATATCTCTCTTTGTCGCACATCTTTCTTGTATAAATTCGGGTCAGAAGTACATAGGTCAGTGAAAGGGGGGTCCGGTGCACTCGAATGTAACAGTTTAAATGTTTATATTTCTAACTAGTTCAAAAAATTTGAAGATTCTAACCTTAAAACAGTCTAAATTATTGCCCAAATGTAGTAACAGTCCAACTTGGATTATATCCGAAGGTTTTAAACTGCTTTTACATGTAGATAATTGAGAAAAACAGAGAGCTCAAAAACACCACCTCACACAATCGCCATAAAACCGGAAGCTCATGAAGCATGATGAGTTAGCTTTCTATATGCAAATCCACACATTGTGTCTCAGCTTCATAATAAGTTTTGTTGAAATAATTCCAACAGTTTAGGAGAAGATGCTCTTACAAGGTATGTGGACAAATGGATTGACAGAAGGACTTTGTTTGATGGGGGGTATAAAAATGTTTTTGGCATGGCCATTTTTGGACCACTTATCTCTCGAAAACAGTAAGAGATGTTAATGGTGCATGTGGCTTGTTTAGTTTGTTTTCTAATGAAGGATACAAAGAATGAAACCCCATCAAAATTGAATTAAAAATAAATAACTTTCATTGAAATCCTTGTTTGGTCCTTCCTCCCTAAAACCAGGAAAAGCTAGATCGCCCATAATCAACCTGTATTTCAAATTGGGGAACATTGTGCAAAAATTTCAAATAGATCAGTATACTTGAACAAAAGTCATTGAATGGAAATCTTTCTGTATATAGACCAATGAAAAAGCCATACCATTATACAACCCCAAAATTTCTTTGATCATAGAAAAGATGATAGAGGAGTTGGAATATACTTTCACCAAACTGTAGATAAAGTCTGTCTAAACATTTTTGTATCAATTCAAAAGCAAACAAAAGACCCAACAGCTAGATACATTATGAAATTCTGAAAAAAATATCATCAATATACCTGATTCCTGAAACTTTCTGTTAAATCTTTGTACTCTGTGCTATTTTTATCCTCATAAATTGGATCCCAGGTTTTGTTTACTTTTAAGTTAGCTTCAAATTCACCTGCAAATGTAGAAATGTAAAAAAAAAAGAATTTTATAAATGCTATTTATTCTCTAACATTGACAACATTAAGATTACATTAACATGGTATAAACATTCAGTATAGATAGGTTTTATACCCTAAATTGGACTATTTTGGTGTAGGAATATTTTGGCAGATTTAAATTGCAATGACTAAATTTTATTTTGGCCTTTGAAGGAAGACTGTGTGTTTTATTTTGACATTTTCCATTTAATTTCAAGTTAAAATGCAGAAGTAGATTTTACTTGGACCTTGACAGAAATTTTATTGTGATATGACCAGACATATTTTTGAGTTTATTAAATTAAAATAGACATTGATCAATTGCAAGTATCAAGGTATTATTCAAAGTAACATATCATTAATTGTGTAGCTTGTGTAATGAAGTAGGAGGTGTGAAAACAGATAGTTATATTATTGGCTAAAAGGGGGCACCCAAGAGAAAATGCAAGAATTTATAGGTTTTTTAAGGGTTTTTTTTGGCACTGAAAGAGGACGCTTCTAAAAAAGCATGCAGTGGACTTGGTTAATGTAAATGGCAGAGGCCAACCGATGTCCTTCCACCAGAGGTGAGACTGTCTAGTCACAGCAGTTAACATTATGGTCGTGTATGGAAGGCCATCTCTGCCAAAATTCCGCTTTTTTACATTTTTGCTCATGTTAACCTGTAGTGAGATTGATGTGGCTGTCGAGTGACCATATCCTTGCATTCTTCATGTATATACACCATTTTGTGCACTGAAGTGTCTTAGCTTTGAACCAGCACACTGAAAATTAAGCCCACCCCTACTGAAATTTGTACTTTTTTGTACCTTAAAATTCCCCAGTCCAAGTTTGAGCAAAAATGTGAAATTTAAGTGCGAAACTGGATCCAGACCAGGCTTATATAACAGGAAAATCATTCTTCTCTCATATTAGTACAATCAAACAGACATCTTAGTGTGCCATTTGGTATTTAACAGTAGACTAGGCCAAAATCATTATAAGTCAGTTTTGGCCCTCTAAAGGATATTATAACATACTGTTTCTACACATGCATGATCACGATCAACCTATCCAACTACCGTTACATGATCTTACATTTTTACAAGTAGTCTCATGGTTGATATAAAAATTTGCATTTCTATTTTTGGATTAGGAAAAAATTCAGCTTGCTTATATTAGGCTTTTCTCCAACAGGTAGCAAATAAACCAGAATAAAACAACAACCAAAATATCCCAATTTATGGCATTTGGCAAGTGACAAATATTTCATATAAATTCAGAATGCCAGCATTTGTAAATACTACCACACATAGCAACAATCTGCAGGAAGACATGCCACCCAGAACGGACACATTAATGCCTAATTCCTAATCAGTCCATATCACTCTATGCTCTTACTTCTAAATGTACAAAAATGATTAACAGGGAAGCAGCAAATACTAATTTATGTCTTTTATACCTTGAGTTCATTACACCACCAAGGCAGTTTTAGCTTTATTTTGGGATTTAAATGCAATTTTTAACAATATTTCAATCATTTTATGGCAGTCAGTTTTAATGGTGAATGATGTCTAAGTATCACCAACCTTGGACATGTAGTTTTAATAAATATTATTATGATAATTGAACATTTACAGGAGTACCGGTATTTCTAAGTATTCTACATGCTCACTGAAGATACTTAGAATCCTTAATAAGCACTAAAAGAATTCCTTGCTTACAATGTAATAATAGAACAACCCTACCCTTTATAGGAATCACAGTTTCAGTTGTAGTGCTGGTCATCAGGGTTGTTGTAACAGTCTCACTTGTTGTTGATACTGTCACATGACCTGTTAAATAAAATAAATAAAGTTTTGATATTGCTGTCTTGTAAAGGCAAAAGAAAGCTATGTGCCAGAATTAATACAGTCTTAAAAACTTTGTCTTAATTAATACAGTCTTAAAAACTTTGTCTTAATTAATACAGTCTTAAAAACTTTGTCTTAAGAGACAAAAAATGGGGTATGATCTTTCTGTATTTACAACATAAATCTATGAAAAGTGTTCCTTACATGGTACTTTTTTATATGTGTCAAAACATTATCTGTAAAAAAACAACCCGGTATTACACAGAAACATATATAACAAATATCTAAGCATAAAATCAAAGCCTTAAAAGAGCTTACAGTATTAGGAGCTTTCAAGCATTGATATCAATAAAGACTGCTTGCAGTTCAATACAGAAAGATTTTCATATACCAGACATACATTCACAGAAATGCACAGATGATTCTAAAAATCTGGTGTTTCTTGATAAGGATAATACTATTGATTAAATTTTGGCACAGGACCACCTTAGGAATTTTTCACCAGTTTGTTTCCAATTAGATGGGCAGTTTCAGACAAAAAGATTTTTAGGTGACTTCCCCGAATGGTTGCATGTTTAACTAAGTATGATCATGGTGCCCATGTTGGTTGGCCAGTGAAGAGGCCTGATAAAATTTTGGTAGAGAACCATCTAAGGTCTATTTCACCAAAGTCTGGTGCCAATGGGCACAACAATTTAAGACAAGAAGATCTGAAAGTAAATTTCCCATTAGGTCTCATGTTAAACTAAGTTCTACTTTGTCTGGTATCTTTGTTGGTCAATCGGGATGAAGACACCATTTTGGTAGTGGACTATTTAAGGACCATTCCACCAAAGTTTGTTTCCAATTGGTAAAACAGTTTCAGAGAAGAAGATTTTCAGGTTAATTTCCCCAAAAAAGTAAAATTAGGTTCAGCTGTGTTAGCCATCGGGGTCAGTCTTTTTCTTAATATCAGCCATATTGGGGCTTATCAGGAACCTTGATACAATTCTGAAAGTTTGAAATCAAATGGGCCAGCACTTCCAGATGGATGAATGACAGATGATGGTAGCCAGGTGACACTTTGGGTAAGGTGAGCTAAATTGGAAGAAATTTGTCCTTAAATACTTTATTCCAAATATAAGACATTTTAATTGCAGTCATTGGCTCATGAGATACATATATAATTATTTTATTTGACAGATGAGGATATGAAATGCAAAAATTTCTACCCACCAAAATAAGGCTTTCGAAATATTTAAAAGAATTCTATCCTGCTAAAAATAAGTTCACTTCAAGCGTTATTTACACTCAACATCATATTTTTTTTGTTTTTATAGTCCATTCAATAATTAACATACAGCTTAGAATGTTGGGTTGATTTGACACTCCCAAGATCTCTGACTGATACAAGCCCATCTGCTGGTAAATATCATCTATTGTACAGGTTGTCTTTAAAGCCGTCTTTATCTGTTGTTCTATACATACTACCAAGCTACTTGCATGTCTAAAACAAAAATACATACATATTATCATTAATGGCTTAATACAGGTAATATATGGTTATTGCTCAAATGTTAGTGAATATTGTCCTAAAAAAATTGTATTGCATGCTAAATAGTATAATTAATATTCAATGAGACACAATATTCACCAATTTTTGTGCAATGACATTTTAATGTATAGCAAACCTTTCATGGTTTCAAACTGTTATTACTATCAATCAATGGCATCACATTTTAAATGCAATATGATGAATACTGCATGCCAAAATTTGGTTCTGTTGTTTGAAATATTTAACTGCTATACAGTAAAATGAGACCCTTTCTTAATATTGAGACCTTAAGGATAATCACTGAGGAACTATTTTTATTGTTGCAAGATTTTTAAATGGGTTTATCAAAGTATTATTTTCTTGGAAAGTGACTCCCCAATTTTCTTTTCATAATTCATAATTAATGAACTTACATCCTAAAGTCATTTGAGAAGATTTTACAAAATCATTATTTTATTTTTTCTTCATGGCAACTGAGAGATAAAACCCATCCACACAATCCCTATGAAAAATATCAAAATAAACCCATTTCCAGTTCACAAACCTATAATTCTAACATTGTATGAATCAAGAAAGATTTGCATAAAGATTCACAACATGTTACATCTCAAGTCATACAGGATACATTTGGTACTTACACACATTTCTCATTACTGCTGGCCATTATAAATTCATTCAAGACATTTGGACAGTACATATGAACTACAAGTTGAACAGCATCAGGATCCTGACAAATAGACATTTTGGGACTGGAATCTATCCAATTTATGGTAACTGAAAAAGAGATAAAACCAATATTACAATGAATTTACGAAAAATTCCATACCTTCAATTCAAATAAAAATACAATAAAATTCTTTTCATTTAGCTTAGGTGTTTCAGAGGGTTTGATGTTTGAATTTTGACCAATCAGAAAAAGAATTTTCCCATGAGGGCTATACTAGTCCAATTTAGATGACAGGAACATTTTTAATATGACCTCACATAGATGCTTCCTTCAGTTTCAATTCCTTTATTAGATTGGCTGATTAAAAAAAATCCTCTCCTTTGAAGCCAATCAGAAACAAGAATTGCCCCTGGCAGCCCTGTTTTCAGTCCTATCAATCGATGGATTTTCTATCAAGTTTTGTTCCATTTTGCCTAAGGATTATTTAATTCCGCTTATCAAACACAAATTTGATTCTGACAGCCATGTTTGAGGTCCCTCTGATTGTGGTGAAACGAGGAAATTTTAAAAGGACCATCTATAGATGCTTCATGTCAAGTTTAGTTCCAGTTGGTCATGTTTCAGAGGAAAACTTTGTTTAAATCAACCAATCAGAAAAAAAGAATTACCTTTGTCAGCCACGTTTGTAGTCCAAACAGCTCTATGCAAGGAAATTTTGTTAATGACCTTCCATAGATGCTTCCTGTCAAGTTTGGTTCATTTTGGTATTGTAGTTTACATAGTTTCAGAGAAGATGTTTCTTAAATCAGCTAATCAGAAAATAAAATCCCCTTTGACATAGCAGTTTCAAAGGAGAAGATGAAAATGCACAAGTTTACCGATAATGGCGAAGCAACTGACACTAAGTAATGACATAAGCTCACATTGCCCTTAAACAAGGTGAACAGTGCTAAAATATATCTTCAATTCAATGAAAAAACACTTGAACAGATCAGAAGCAGTGATGCATTATATCATAATAAATAAAATATAAATGTAATTGAGTATTTACACAAAAGTCAAGTCTGCTTACCATTACAAGTGTTAGGATCTGGTTTTCCAATGTCTTTAATCCATGTTCCATAGTTATCACTGATTGAAGAATAATAGTTAGCCAAGTCACAGTTGTCTTTTCCGATGTGGTAATAATAACACTTCAGGGCATTGGAAAAATCACTGAAATGTAAACAATGTACTTTCAGTCTGCTACACATAACCGAGTCTCCCACATTTTGATATAGACTGTTATACATCAAACATCTCAATTCTGCATACATTTATGGCCATTCCCATTCTCTCTGTTTTTTTTATTCCTTTTTTATCATTTTCTATTATGCTCATTTTATATTCACCCAGTCTGCATTAATATTTTTCCTGTGCTAGGAATACACTCTTCCAAACAGGACTTAGTGGACTAGTTTAATAATAGACTTTAAGATATTTGAATGATGTTTAAGTTTGTTATAATCCAGATTTGAACTTAGGTGCTTCGCAAACGCAGCATGATACAACCGCAGCACATTGAAATGTGAAAGGAAACAAAAGACCCTTTGGGTAAGTGTAACCACAGTATTTTGTTGGACACAATAATGTGCTGGACACAGTAATGTGTTGGACACAGTATAGAGCTGGACACAGTTAAGTGCTGGACACAGTAAAATGCTGGACACAGTGATATGACTGGATTAAATCCTCAAAACTGGTGTCACTATGTTAATTTTTTTTATAAGGAATCATTTGGAAAAAACCCATCAAAATCGTAAAAAAAATAATTTTTTTTTCATATTAAATGAAATTGAATTCCCCTCCCCCCACTACTTTGACCCTTTTTAACTCGAAAACAGTAAAGGATAGAGAAAATCAGTTGACATACTACTGAAAGCTCTCATTGAGAGGAATCAAATGCAAAAAAAAAAAAATCCCATCAAAATCGGATGAAAAATAAAAATTTCTAATCTCCTGCAATATCACATTTTTTTAAACTCTTTGACCCCTTTTATACAAAAATCTGAAAAAGCTACAAAAAATGCCTGGAGTAACTTTTGTTGCATTTTTTATGAGGATTCATTTGGAAAAAAACCATCAAAATCAAAATAAAATTTTTCCATATTATACGAAATTGAATTACCCCCCTCTACTTTGACCCCTTTTAGCTCGAAAACGGTAAAAGAAAAAGAAAATATGTTGACATACTACTGAAAGCTCCCATTGAGAGGAATTAAATGCAAAAAACCATCAAAATCGGATGAAATATAAAAATTTCATATCTCCTGCAAAATTGCATTTTTAAACCATTTGACCCCTTTATACAAAAACGGTACATTTTACAAAAAATGCTTGGAGTAACTTTTATTGCATTTTTCATAAGAAATGATTTGCAAAAAACCCCATCTATTTCTGATGAAAAATTTTAAAAAATTCCGTATTATTCGAAATTGAGTCCCCCCTCTCTTTAAACCCCTTTTTAGCTCGAAAACGGTAAAAGATAGAGAAAATCTGTTGACATACTACCATCAAAATCGGATAAAAATAACAATCTAATAGTGAAGTATAAGGCACGGACCATTTGATTTTCTGGGAGCCTGTGTTATTTAGAAAAAAATTTCTGACCTTGACCTAAAAAAATAATCTGGCCAGCATCTGAAGAGAAAA
>JARWCS010000004.1:7052789-7065240 GCA_034783895.1 Geukensia demissa
ATTTTTTTCATCTAAAAGTAGAAACAAACTTTTTTTTCCAAAAAAATCCATAGCCCCCCCCCAGAAAATTAAATGGTCAATGCTGCCTAATGGGAATATGCAATAGTCTGAGTCAAATAGATATAGAGATACGATCATTCTAATTATAGGCAGTATTTTTAAACCTGTTCGCAGCCCATACGTAACGACAGACGGCGCGGTTAACGGAGATAGGTAAACTCTATATGAACCAGTTTACGGACACATTTTTTTTACTCTTTAAACACTTTCAGTGTTTGAGTATGGTTTACACACTTGTAAGTATAATTGTGATCATTATTTTTAGACATGGATAAATCAATGGCAGTATTAGGAGCAGGTGTTGTGGGTTTATCGACTGCAATTAATATTCAAAACCTTTATCTACGGGCAAATGTGACTATCATTGCTGACAAATTTAATAAAGACACTACCAGCGATGGAGCTGCGGGATTGTTTCGACCTAGCAGTGCTAAAACTAAGGGAAATGTGACAACGATAAGGTAATTATTAGGAATGCTTTGGAAAGCAACACATGCAGAACAGTGCATTAATAGGTCTCTTACAGCAAATATCAAACGTTGAACTATAAGCTTAAGGAAGTTATTTCTATATATATTTTTATTACAATAAATTTGCTATTTTTACAAAATTATGACATACACCGTATGAAAGAGCCAAAGGAACGTCGGAAGCTATATTGAACGGTGGAGGTAATCAATTAATATTCCGAAATAAAAGTTATCACAAAGTTATTAGATTCCAATTTGCATGATGATTTAAGCAAAAAGAACAAAGGGATTTTCCCATAACAATGTCAGGTTTTTGCCATCTAGAATATCAAGGTAAAGCATTAATTCTTTTAAGATCATAATTTTTTCCACATGACAACTTATTTGCTCAGCAGTATGGAAACATTACATATAAAGCATATAAATTAAAAAGTGATCCATTGAATCTCACTGTTCCGTTAAACAAACTGTATTACCCACAAAAATGTAGTCAAGACATTAAAACTAATTTTTGTTGGTACAGACACAAATAATCTTATAGCTTCCTTGCACAAATATTAATAAATTCGACATTCCATTCATCTTGTCTTTCTTCAAGTTTATTGACAACATAGTATTAAATCGTCGAACATACAGAACTGTGTATAGTTTCTCAGCTTTATAAGTCTATACGGATCTGCTCCAGAGAAAATTTTGTAAGCAATAGCAAACAAATTTCTCCGGAGCGGAGCGCAATCTCGATGAGCAATTATAGATATTAATGGTTCTGCTTACATGAACCAAATTTATCTTGTAACAGTAAATGGTGTGAAGATTCGTTTAAGTGGTACCATAGTTTATGGATAACCGACCAAGCTCCGAGTGCAGGAATACACCGTGTTGGTGGATATATTTATGGTCAAGATCCCTGTAAGGATCAGGTGAGAACAATTTCTGTACATGAATAACGATTTAGGCATATGCGCGGTTTTTTCTGGAATACCTAAGACTACTCTCAGGGAATACCATCGATTAAGTTTTATATGAAAAACTTGAATACAAAAGAATCGATCTTTAATGTTTTGCGAATAGTACTCGACAAAATGCGACCGATATATATAGTTAATTCTATAAATGAGACTCACGAGTCTGAAATTTTTTGCGTTTTTTAATCTTTTAACTAGTTTAATCTGGGAGTAATATACCATGTTTATCTTTGGTAAAATCAGTATATATCTACAAAACATCAGAAGAATATATGTTTTGCTTTTTCAGGTAACCCTATATTCGTACAAAACAAGGGAGTTATCTGAGGAAGAACTCGAATCCCTGGATGGAAATCCAAAGTAAGTGTATTCAGTATGGTACAAAATTATCATTTTTAGTTATATTGCTTCAGTTTGTATAAAAATTTCAAGCATACAATGTATATTTAAGCCAATCCAAATTTATTTTTCAAGTTCTTCGGATTTTTTGTGACAAAAATAGGTGCGAGCGAGCGAAATTTGTTGTTTTAATTTTATTCTTGAAATTGCAAATCATTGGAGCGCAACCTCAAAAATATGCGAAAACAACAATTTATTTTTTTTCTTCATTTTTGTATTTTTATGAGCTAGCGAGCAAATTTATGTTTTTATATCTAGTAAAACAGTGAAAATGTGAAGTGAGATAAAAAAATGGAGCGAGTAAAGTTTTTTTTTGGAAATTTTAAACCCATAATAAGAGAAGCGAGCGAAAATGAATTTGGAGTGGCCTTTATTCAAGTTAATCGCACACTTGCACTTCACAAGAAACTGCATGCTTAGATGTAACTAGGCTTTGTACTTTTAATTTCAGACATGGTTATTTCAGTGATACACTGATGATAGAGTGTAGACGATATTTGCCATGGTTACTAGAAAGGTTGGTTGTTTAAATAAGACTTTTGTGATAAAATATCAACTGCATGCATAAACTTAAGCTTGCCTTATAGATAGACCTGCTGTGTGTCGTGCTCTCGTCGCAACGGTTATAGGTGATGTAAGAATGGTTATAAATTCGTGAAAAATAGATGAAAACCGTTGACATGTGCAGTATGAACATCCTTAATATATTATATATAACATTTTACAAAACAACCAACCGGCTCGAAAACTATATAAGAAGAGTTGTATGAATAAGTTAATATCGAACTACTTGTATAGGAGTAGGGACAATAAGGCAGCCCTTTCTACCTTAAAATTTGCCAAAAATTAGATTAATAATTCAATAGTATACTTATTCAGGAAGGACGAAAAACCCTTTTTTAGGGAAAACAAGTACTTTTACCCGATACCTGCGCACTTATGTACAAAATGGACACAATAAATGCATATTTTGATAAAATGTTTCGTTTTTTGCTCTTATACCCTTTTTGAAGCATATTTTGAAGTAAGAAAATATGTGCACACGCAAGAAGCAACTTCATATTTTGTGAAAAGATACCAATCCCATCATAGAATGGTGAATCGTACAAATTATATAAAAACTTTTTGTTGTTCCTTGAATGTTCTCGAAAATCTGATACGAAATATGGTTAAATACCACTAGCAAATTTTATGTTAACAGGCACAGAAAGTGACCTGCATGTTTTTTTTCCTCAAATAGTCAATATTCTTTTTTTCCCAATAATAAATTATATAATATTATTATATTATATTATACGTTACTTCTGGCCATATTTCAGAAAGATTTAAACATATTTTGTTATTTTTGGACAAAAAGGGACTTAACATCCCTACCGGGTGATTGGTAAATATAAAAACAACGTACATATCCCCAAAATATGAACGCAATCTACGTTTGGATATAATGGTGTTTAGACTTGGGACAGGCACATACTACTAATGTGCCTGTCCCAAGCCAGGAACCTGTAGTCCATTGGTTGTCGTTGTTTTATTAGTCATTTATTGTTATATGTTCACCATTGTTGCATTAGATTAGGTCAATTGTCGTGTTTTATGTATAGTTTCACATTTTGTATTTCGGCGCCTTTTACAGCTTCCGTTATGGTGTAAACTCTGGTTCATTGTTGAAGGCCGTAATGGAACCTGTCGAAGTTTAAATTCTACTGTCATTTGGTGGGTGACTGTCTCATGGACAATCATGCCACATCTCCTATATTTATATTTGAACATTTAAGATAAAAATAACATAGATTGTACCTGAAAATGGTCTTTTGTAAGAGTAGTGGTTCTTGTATTAGTTGATTTCTTAGCGAAATAAATGTAGGGTTTTCTCAAAAATACAAATGGTGATTACCAAATGACTAAATTGATGTTAAAATATGAAGAATCTTTATATTGGTGGGTTTTTCCATATCATGTATAGTTTCTACAGCTGAGTGTGTATGATTTTTATATGGACTGCTACTTAAAATCTAAAGATTTATCTATTACAAGGACAGACTGACCATTCCTTTGGTCGAAAAAGAGTAGCCGTATGACAACATACTGTTAAAATTCTAAAAATCTTCTTAACAAATATTTATATATCTCAAATAAATATATGAATTTATAATCATACATTTCATATACTCTTAAAATTGAATTATAAAATCCAATCACATATTTTTAACTGTTTACATAATGCCGAATTTTCGTTTAAATTCTTTCTCATTAACTTGATGATAGCATAGTTGAGGTAAATATCTGTTGTAAAATTTGTGGCAAAGATTTCGTGTCCATACAAGCAAATGCATGTCCCATTGGTAATTCTTTTATCAACTGGTCGGCTTGATCTTCTAACGAGCCAATGAAAATTGCATATGCATTCACTTTGTCATTTGAGCGTAAAATTTGTCCAAATCTACGCGGAGGAATACCATATCGGTCAAAGTTTGCGTCACTAAGGACTATGACAAAATGTTCATCAGCTTCCTCCTCGGCAAGTGTATCAATGGCATTTTTGGTAGCTGATAATGTATTATCACCACTTAAACAAAACTGAGAATGTGCGTGCATTGTTTTAATAACTACTAATCGTTCTTTGTTATTTGCTGGTGGTTTATCACTTTTGCAAATTTGTAATTTGTGGTCTTCCCCGGAATGTCCAATTATATCATATTTAAACTTATCATCATAACCTTGAAATGCTTCCATCATCATCAATGTTGCTTCCATTTCGCGTTCAAGACGACCATCGTAACCATTGAATCGATACATACTTCCAGATACATCAACAACCAAGCGAATTCGTTTTGGTTTTTCCTGTGGCGTGCCAAGTTCTGGATCTTTCTCTCCCCTTCTTTTGTAAATGGACTTTTCTCCTGTTAACCCTTCAATCAACTTTGCATCGTCCAAGTCGCCATGCGATTGATTTTTTAACCACTGCCTTTCTTTTCCTTTGGCTTGTAAACTATCCAATACTACCCGTAGCGATTGTACTTGACTTCGAACACTCCCTGAAAATTTTTCATAAGTCTCGGCATCATATTCACTCATATTAATTTCCTTCAGCCTTTCCTTAAATGCTTTTTGTGCCATTTCACGTGCCGCTTTTCGGACTTCTTCGGGAACTTGATCTTTTTCCCATTGTGGAACTTGGTAAACTTTACTATGTCCACCATCTAACCTGTATGGACCGCCTATACCACCAAGTCCTACAAATAAATCGATCAGAAATAGTTAAGGGAGTAGACCTATGTAAAGGGACATAACTTTTGACAATCTTTGGTATGTTTATGTCAACCATCTTTATATATCTAATGTAAGCATCTTATTAACAAAGATTAATTTTGATCTGTATCAATTGAATGCTTAAAGAACTGATTATGTAACAAAATAATATAAACATATTACTGATTTCAAGAGTAATCTCCCTCAACCCAGGTCTACCACCTTAAAACCAGTAAGCATTACCTGGTCGAGACAACAGTGGTGGAATGGTCAAGGACTTTGATTAACTGATTAATCGAATATTGACCGACGCCCAGCGGCAAATATTTCAAAATTATTCAGGGCAAGAACATATAAATGAATGATGATGCATGAATCCCACTTTATACATGACCGACACACCGAGACGAATTTTAACGTGCTAGCTCACGAAAGCCACAGTCCGCAGGAAGACATGAAACTTTAGCCAGAAACATTATTCTGATTCTGGGCCAACCAGCACTCCTAAGTTCTGCGTGCTAAGAGGAGAATCAGCAAATACCAGTTTTAAAGTCTATGATAGGATCCGGCTGGGGATAGAACCAACGACCTTCCGTATTCGAGACGAGCACGCTTACCATTAGATCTCCTTGAGTGTTCAGGATTTTGATAGAGTGTGGTGCGTAAGAAAGGTTTAAATCAGATATGGTTTATAATCAATACATGTTTAGTCGATCTTCAAAAACTCGAATATCCAAATGATCACTAACTGTTCAAAATAAAGACGTGAACGAGTTTAAGTTATTTAAAGCTGAATGGGCCAAAAAGAGGTTCGAAATACACACGCTGCTCTAGCTACCGATGATCGACTGTTATCTCTAAATATTGTGGAGTGCAATAATTGGGTAAAAATGGTTAAAAATTCTTTGTTTAGAAGTTAGACGGTTCTAAAATTTTTGTGCTTTCAACCGTTAGACTAAGAACCGGTTAAGATATCGGCTTAACCATATATTAAATGCTAACATTTTTCTCATCCAGTACATTTACAAATGAAAAAGGGAGTTTGGAATACGGTAACAGTGTACAGTATATGTATGATCTTAAGTTTCAAGGTTAAGGGCTTGACAACACTGCTGTTCACAAAGAAATAAACTTAAGCACAAGCGTACTTTCGGTAAACAATAAGACGGCAAAAAAGAAATAAAATTAAATTAACCACAGTAAATATTCAACTGAAAATTCCAAACTAGACTTCGAGCGTTAACATCTCCTATTTTTATATAAACAAACAAGGACGTTTGTCGCTACCCTCCTATATACACTTACCCGCAGTATTACTTCCCCCTGTACCTCCAGCCCAAGTGTTACCACCATGATGGGCGGCACCTGTAGGATCAACCTTGCCATGTTTCGGGCCGTCTGCTTTCCTACCACTTTCTCTATCGTAGGTAACTTGCAAGGGCTTTGTTTCACCAAATCCGATCATTCGTCTCCATTCTTCAAGTGATCTTTCGATGTTTATTAACGCCGTTTCCCACATTCGAACGCAACCTCCCATATCAACAGTAGCAAGTCCATCATTACTAGCGGGCGCTATTAGCATCCAGGAGTCTGATATGTTGAAAAGCCAAGATGTATACGGTGAGACACGAGCTGCTCCGGGCACAGGGATATACCTTAATGTGCGGTTGACTACATCTGTAACTTCCAGAAATCCGCTGACATCTCTAGGCTTCTGGTCTTTTTCGTAAACGTCATCCGGTACTTTCCAAGAGGGCAAAGACCTAACAATCTGTCCAGAATTTGGCAGATGCAAAATGGATCCTCTCGTGTTGGATGCTGATGGAGCAGGCGGTGACTTGCTAAGAAGTCCAAAGACTGCATCACTTTTCCCACTTGAGCCATTTTGAGGTAATGGTGTACGGGGAATAGAAAAGACCTCAATGTCAGGAGAATCTGGGAAACCATGAAGAATAGTTGCATAACTGTCGGGTGTTACGACAATGCGATTCTGACCGGAAGTTGGTTTTTCCAAAGCTTTCGACAACTGTGATTCATTTAAAGGAAGAGGCGCAGAAGCAATTAATCTTATATCAACATCATTCTCTTCAATGTAGCTCAGGGTAAATTCGTTGTCTTTGTTTATCTGAATAAGATACTTTTTGTTATCTGATGCTGTAACAACCCACTGGTTGTCTCCAACTTGAAGAACATCTTCAATATTAATTGGCAATGAAATTGAATGTGTATGACCTCCAGAGAAGGCAACAATTTCGTCTCCGCCTTGCTTATAAAGTAAAATTGTTCCTCTTGAATTCGGCATAGAACTTGGTAGCATTTTAAATTGATTTGGATTCTGAAAAGCACTTGAGGGAAACATCCTTTTTTCCACTTGTGTTTCCGGTAAGGACGAAGACGCAATCCTACTTACTTCTCCCTTTTCAAAATTTACAGACAACAATACGTTCGTGACTTCTTCGTGTACTAATACAGTATCATCTAAAGGTTCAGCTAAAGGTGCTAGCTTAACTTTTGGACGATAAGTCCCGGCTGTAGCCGGAAATATGTCATACATGTCAATAAAACTGGCCTCAGAAGTCCTTGGATTTAATGTAAATAAGCCAATTGGATTTGCAGTTGCTACATGGATTAAGTCTACGTTACCGCGACCTTGTGATCTGTTCTCAGCCTTCGTGACAGCAATATCACTTATAACAGTGGTTTCACGCATAGGGAGATTCCAATATGCTTCTTGTTCTGAAAATGTTGATGCACGCGATTCCTCTTTGTCAATCTTAAATCGTTGGATGGCAATTTCGACTGGTCCATGAACTTTCACACCAACAGTTTCGACAGGTAGCGTCATTAATGCTGTATGTTTACGATTTCCTTGAGCTGAGATTTTAATTGTACCTTTTCGGTCAAACTTTGGTAGAGGCATTAACCTTGCTAAATTTACAACTGCTTCTGTAGCTCCGAAAGGTATTCCATGTTTCTGCATTGTTTTAATAATTGTCTCTCTTAGTTCTGTATTATAGGAATCAAAATCGAAAACGTTTCTTACAATAGTTGTCAAGCCTTCGTCTGGAAATCTTTGTAAATGTTTGACCATATTGACAACTTCCCTCGTAGAATACGGGTAAGCAATGAGACCTTGGTCGGCCATATCTCGGAGCTCTCCAAAAGCCTGTACTAATTTTCGTAAAGTTCCGATTGGTACATCAGGTCCATATTTTCTCAGCATTTCCATCTCTGACTCCATGTCCGGATTATCTATGGCGTGACAACTAAACATATCACCTAATGCTCCAAAAAAATCGTTACCTAAGAACGGAAACCCTGGGCGGTTGGCTAAAACAATCATTCTAAAATCAGGATGACTAACTATAACTTCCGGTGAGGGAGTAAAGTCTGAATTATGCGGAGCAATTCTTCTACCATCACCTAAATGCATTTCACCAGATTCTACAAGCGTCTTCAGGATGCATGTCACGTGTGTTGGAGCTTTATCAGCTTCGTCAACAACTAGCACATTGCCTTCTTTTACAGCCCTTACTAATGGTGAGTCTTCAAAAATTATGATTCCGTCTTTAACAGTAGGTTGTAGTGTAAGGGTCTGTACTGTTGTATCTCTGTGAAGCTGTATGTATTCTCGTGGACGATTCAGCAGCTGTAGAAATCTGTCAACTATTTTATTCTTCCCAACTCCTTGATTACCAACGAGAAGCAAATGTTCCCCAAGCAAAAAGTCCTTCATCATGTCCTCCATAACCATCAAATGTTGGTGATTTTCATAAAATAAAATATCAGGAACTTTTGTTCTATTTTCTGGGTTGTATAATGGAACGGAAGTTTGTCCAATTCTTAAGATGCCATTTTTCACTTCACAGGAAATATCTTTATCGGAGTATCCAGAATCATCTGTTGTATGACTCTTCTTCTTAATGTCAGCAGCTTCCAACGCTTGGTCAAGGCTAAGTTTCGGTAGTTTTGGCAAAAACCTTGCCAAACAAGCTTTTTGGACAATGCTGTGGAAGTCTTTACTAGGGAAGCTAGCAAGACGTCTTGCAATTCTTAGCAACTGGCGTGTTGACAATGATGAAGCCACAGAGATCATTGCAGGGTCTGTTGACGATCTCAGCTCATGAGCAAAAGCAAACAGTTTCGACAGATCTGGGCAATCCTTAACAACGGATTTTACTACATCTATCTCTTCCATTCTAGACAGTCTTCTTTGGTTGTGGAATAAAAACATCGTAAGCATCTCAGGAGTCATCCATTGCTGTGTTGCACTACCAGTAATGGGTGGTTCTGCTAAAGCAATAATTCGGAATGAAGGATGTATCGCGTAAATTCCTTTGTTGTTTAATTCCTCTGTAGATTCGCCAGTTTTTTCAGCAATTTCATCGAATCGGTCCTTTCTTACAAGCCGTGTTCCATCAAACAGCTGCAGTTCACGATCATGAATAAGTCGATGAAGCACACCGAATGATCCTTGATTGATCCTATGAACACCATCTAGAACGGCCAAACTTCCCTCTAACGCCGCAGTAACTAATGGTGACATTCTCCAAGTGGTATCTCCGTTCGGTAATGTATGGCGTTGTTGAAGTAAATCACGTGACGTCATGTCTTGATACAACATAATTGGTTCTACATGGTAGCCAAATATTTCTGCAAATTGTTCTACCACGGCACTTTTGCCGCTTCCTCTAGGCCCAACAATACAGAAGTCCCCAACCATATGTGATTGGATCATTTCTGACAAGAAGTTCTGGAGGTAAGGCGTTGAAACAAAGGTGTCTTTACCAGACGTGTTCATAGGTTTTGTTCCTACTTTGACTTTGTAGCTCGATTCATTATTAAGCTGGACAGTAGCCAATTCTTCTGTTGACACTGGAGGTGTTACTTCTACAACTTTCTTTGTGGTTTCATTGCCTCCTAATAAGTCAAATTTTGATAAAAGACTCTTTGTCGCGGTTTGACCTTCTTTTCCAAGCATAACTTCATACGGATACAACCTCTGTACTAGGGTGTTAACATTTGATTTTGATGAAGCATTTAAAATTTTGGCTATTGCTGGTACGTTTGATATAGGAAAGTCTGGCAATCCTAACGTGTTTGATTCTTTGGTTAAAATAGCTGTCCCAAAAGACAGAATTCTTGTCAACTCTTGAGTAGGTATATTCTGAAGTTCGTCTTGTAAGCTTTCTAGCATTTCTTTAAAAGTTGGAGCATGAATGTCTCTAGCTTGAAACCTTGAGCGAAGAGGAGGGTCTAATGGATTACCCTTATATCTAGGAACAGGATGGCCCAAAGCAATAACTCTAAATCTTTCGCTCACTCTTACCAATTTTAACTGATCAAGTTCTTCTTTGGTGTGGTCCTCCAACAACTTGTCATATCTATCTGCTGCTACAAGAAAACGTCCGTCATCTAGCTGCATCTCTCGATTTTCCAGTAAGTTATTAAGTATAGGCAAGACGTTTCTCTCTGCTTTTTCTATACCTTCAAGTAATAAGATCCTTCCTTGGGTAGCAGCTCTTACGGCACACTGATCAATGTAGAAAGCGTTGCCCAAATGTATTTCCCTTCTTTGCTTAATATCAGACTCAGTTGTGTCCCTTGACAATGATATGTATTCACCTTCGCGGTTTGTGAGCTGTAAATACATCATGGCGACTTGCCGTCGGAGTGGTCCAGGAGAACCTGTAAATAAAGAATACATTTTAATAATGGTATGGCACACATAAATGTTTGAATTTTAATTCATAATACAGGTTAAAAATGTAAGGCATCTTTGGCTATGGTCTAGACTAGCTTTGTGATGAAGCTTGACATTTCATAACATTTATTATGACAGGGAATACTCCAATATAATTTTTTTCTGACGTCAAAAAGGCTGTCTCAAAATCTGAAAAATGTGAGTCATGACTTCATAATCATCATTATATAAATGACATCCTTTTTTATTTCGGTAGCTTGTGTGGACCTGTTTGGTGCCATTAAAACAGTCTTCACAAGCTTCAATAAGATTGATTAATTGATTGATTGATTGATTGATTGAATATTTGCTAAACGTCCAGCGCCAAATATCTTATGCATATTCAGGTTAAAAGCATATTAATGAATGATGATGAGGGATGACCCTGCTTTGTACTAGAGCGACATGCTGAGCAGGATTTTTAATGTGCTAGCTCACAAAAACAACAGTTCGCATGAATACATGCCACTTTACCCAGACACATTATTCTGACTCTGGGTCAATCATTCTTTGCTCTTACTATTACATGTATTAGATGATGCATATTTAGCGGAGAAGCAGCAAAACCAATTTCAATGTCTTTGGTTTGACCCGACCGGAATCGAAACTACGACCGTTCGAGGCACGCACGTTAACCATTACACCACCGAGACGGTCGACTCAGTAAGAAAACAGTCTGTGCTGGTTTGGACTTACGGATATTGAGCCATTTGTGTCTGTAATTTAACAAAACGTATATAAGTGTGTCAAAGCCTGTAATTTAACAAAACGTCGATAAGTGTGTCAAAGCCTGTAATTTAACATAACGTCGATAAGTGTGTCAAAGCCTAACTATTTGATGTACTAAATTTTACATTAGTTTTCGCACCTATAAGAAATACATCCTGTCCCAAAGCATCTTTCTGCATAATCCATTGTAGATGCCGCAGGATGGATTGCGGAGAATCTTTCTTGAGGTATTTTGTTGGAACCAGTTCAGCATTTGTAGCTTCCTTGACCTGTATAGATATTTCTCCAATGCTGACCGTAGATTTCCCAGAACTGGAACACTGTCGTATTGACAGAAATTCGTAATTTGGTCTTCCATAGTTTCCCCTCAAGGCTCCAGATAATATCTGAAAATAACATTAAGCTATATGAAATAATGATGATATTAGTTGTATTTGAAGTGTTACTAAAATTGGCTCTCCAAAAAAGAATGCAACATATTTATAAAAGATACATATGATAATGATTGAACTCAGTAGAATTGTTCACTCTTTTCTTAAACCAAGATTGGACAGAATCTATTCGTCTTTCTGTTCTTATTAATTTCTCAGGCCCCATCCCCTTTCGAAAATGCATCTGTCACTGAATATTTCAAAGTTCTGATTTTAATCAGATAGCATGCATGGATATATATACAAGAACTTCCTGGGTTTGTAAAAGGTATTCATCTTCATTAGCCATGGATTTCGCTCATCCCCCCTTTTATTCGTGCCACATATAAGGTTGATTGATTGAATGGTGCTTAACGTCCAGTGGCAAATATTTCATGCATATTCAGGACGAGAGCATATTAATGA
>JARWCS010000004.1:7084780-7095090 GCA_034783895.1 Geukensia demissa
TCAATGTCGGAACATCAATGGCAGAGATGTATATGTCTGACGAAGGAAGTACTATACTCTCTGTTTCGGAGATTGGGTACTAAGAGGAACTGACAATTTTTTAAAACAATTGGATCTACAAATTTACCACCTGAACAATTTTCTTATGTTTCATTTATAATGTAAACTACTGAAGACCTTCTCAAACAACTAAGAATCAAACATGCATTTCAACAGCTTCAAATAATCGAAAAAAAACATTGCATCAATATATAAAAAAAATTTAAACTTTGGAAGAGCACTTGATAAAAATAGATTTAATTTTAAAATATTTCCTTAAGAATGTATATCATATAAATCTACATTTGTATAAATAAATCTAAAAATTTCCATCAGATATAACTATAAACAGATGTTAGAAATGAGGAAGGGTGTGATAAATTTATTTTTTAAAAGATCAAGGTGAAGGACTGGAGGGTGGGAATTACAGATAGATTATTGAACTGTGTTACCTAGAAGTACTGTTAAAGTAATAAAATATTTAACAAATGAATATGTCATTTTCAAGTGTTTAAATCCTTGTTTTTAATTTATGAGGGAAGACTTCTTCCTACATAAAACTTTTTTCTTGGTTAAATCCTGAATCCAGAAACTTCACTATTACATGTTAAAGTTAAACCTAAAAATTTTCATAAGTGTATAGGTAATAAAATGAGCTGAATTTTTTTAATGTCTTTAAAATTACCTCCTGAACAATATAACTTCCTAACCTCTATTTGCAACTTTTTTTATTTATATAATTAACATTTAAACTAATCACATTATCCAAGTAATAACAATTTTTTTTAAATGAAGAAGAACACATAAAAATTAGAAGTACATTTAAATCATTTCCTTAAAAATTGAAACTGTTAATATTGCATATGAACCTATAAATAAGCTTGAAAATCTCTAACAGACAAATCTAACCAAATGTATCAGAATCCAGGAGGGGGTGTGACAGATTTTTCAGAAAATCCAGGCGGTCGACGATGCATTTTAAATCCTGGAGGTATACTGGTTTTCTCAGATTTTTCAACTGTGCTGTGTTTAGAGACATGCCCATTGCTGTTAGTCCTAGAAGTTTCATTCCCTGAAGAACAACTACCAGATGTTTTGTTGAAAGACATTTTTTGCTGAGGTGACTTTGACTTATCTGACCTATGAACTTCACTACATATATGATGTGATTTAGTATCTGTTTTATCACTAGTCAATGAATTCTTCCCACCTTCCTCTTTCTTTCCTGAAGTTTTCCTAACTTCTTTCTCTAGACTAGAATCTTGTTTATCTAAATCAGTTCTATTCTGACCATCAGCTCTTTTATCATTTGTTTGTTTATCACATGTTTCGTTTTTTACACTTGAAACTTTATGCATAACATTCTTTTCTTCTTTCTTTACATTCAGACCTTGACCTTGTCTGTCATGATAACCTTCATCCCTATTACGCCTGTCCTGACCCCGTCCTCTATGTGGATAATGTTGTCTACTGTCATAGTGATAATCATAATCATCATAATGCCTATTTTTTCTGTTGCCATAGTAATGACTTTCTTTATTTCTATAATACCCATGATTTCTACTATCACTGAAATGACCATGACCTTTGACCTCTATTGAAGAATCATGACCTGCATGTCTTCTTTGACCTCTCCCTTTCTGTCTCCTGTTGTGATCCAGTTTACTTATCTCTTGGTTTTTGTGTACAATATTACTCTCGTTAGGTAACTGGTTTGAAGCTTTTTCATCATTAAATTTTTCAGAATTGTCAATATCACAGCTAGCCATTTTCTTTTCAAGACGTTTTTCATCCTTTGGTGGGGTTTCCATATCACCATCAGAAGATGTGAGGTTAGTTTTACCATCTGAAGTACCTTTATTTGTTTCCGTTGAATTTCTATTTTCAGAAACAACCTTTTCTTCAGATCTTTTTTCTTCTTGATTATTGGAGTCAATTTTCTTTGTACTTTTATCTTTGTCATCATCCTTGACTTTAGATTCCACTTTCGATCTAAAATTATTCCTTGGTGATTTTGAGTTACCTCCCCTAGAAAAACCTCTCCTATCACTCTGTCCAGACAATGGCCTCTTATCATAATCATGTCTGTCATTTCTATTTCTACCAGCATAATATGATCTAAAATTATCCTGGTCAGACCTTGGTCTTCTAGTGTCCTGATAATATCTTTCATTAAATCTTCGATCTGAGTACTGGTTCCTGTTACTTTGGCCTCTACCTCTCCCTGGTTGATTGAAATGAAAAGGACCAGACATCTTGGTTTTTGCAGTATCTTTATCACTTTTTGACTTTTCACTTTTATCTTCAACATTTTCAGTTGATGTACTACCAATAATGATTGGTATGTCATTCTGAAATTAAAAAAAAATATCAGCAATTTACAATCATCTTCTTAGAAACTGCTTGACCAGTTGGGACCAATTTATTTATTGTGGTCCTCTACAAAACAGTTGTGTTTTTTGCCCATTAGAAAAATAACATGGCCACCACAAGCAAATTACGCATTCTGATCAGCTTAAATTTCAATGCTCTTCTTGTCAGAAAAACCTTAACTGATTTCAATTCATTTGTTGTGAGAATGATCATTGTATGGTCCTTTACATTAGTTATGTTTTTTAAACTGACTGGATATTAAAGAACCTGACTTAGTTTTCATTTGACTCTATGTTGAAATTTATTCAAATTTCTCATCAGAAACAATAAAGCTAACTGAACTGATTTGCTTTTAGAATGATGATTGTATGGTCCTCTACAAAAGCCATATGTATGTTTTCTTAGGCTGATAAGAAATTCAAAATGACCACTACAATAGGTCTTAGTTTAACAATGGCACCTTTGGGAAGATTGTTTAAATTTCTTTTTGTCTAAAACAGTTAAGCCAATTGAATAATTTGTTTACCAAGTTGTGTTTTCATGCAGATAAGAATTTAAAGGCGTCACCACAGCTAGACTTTAAGATTTGACCATATGAAAAATTTGTTTAAAATTCTTCTTGTCTGGAACTGTTCAGCCAATTGAAATGATTTGTTGTTTAGAAAGTCTTTGGATGGTTCCCTTCCAAAAGAGTAATGTTTCAAGGTCAATGAAAATTGAAGATGGACGCCACAGACAGACATATTTTACATTAAGAGTTGTTCAAATTTCTTCTCCAATGAAACATCTGTTCAGCCAATTGAAATAATTTGTTGAATAATAATCATTGGAAGTTTTCTTGGCAATATGGAAATCAAAATAGCTTCCACAGCCAGTCATGGGTCACACTTGTTCAAGTAAAAGAAATTAACTTGTACAAGTAAAATATTTGTTGCTGAAATTATCTCCCTTGTTCTATTTACATGTATAATTTTTACCTGTATAAGTAAATAATGTGTTAATTTGCCTAAATTAATGATTCTTTAATATTTGTAAGATTTCCCTTCATAATTCTCTTTGCTATGGTTCATTTGAAAGATAAACATATAGAGATTCTTATCCAAATAATTATCACTCTTCAAGCATCATTACTTTAATTAATATAATTGATGTTTAATGTCTCAAGGGACCAATTTTCAAAGCCTGTGCACCTCTGTAAAACTAGTGTGGGTCTGAACAATTCTCCATATTATGTAATGTTAAAAGACTGAATAAGAAAATTCTCAATTACTGGTTAAAATTTCAGAAGACCCACAACTAATGTTTCAATAGGTGTGAATTTTCAAAATTTTACTTGTACAAGTAAATTACCTAAAAAGTAATATGACCTTTACTTAAACAAGTAAAATTTATTCACTTGTAAAAGTAAAAACTATTTATACAAGTGGGATCCCTCACTGCAAGTACTATTCCACCAAAGTTCAGTCAAAATTGGCCAAGTGGTTTCAGAGGAGAAGATTAAAATGTGAATTGTGGACCGTCAACAGAGGGACAGGCAGACACAGAGTAATGAAAACAACTCAACTGAACCTACAGGTCAGGAAAGTACAAAAAGGACATTGCATCTTGCCATACAAGTTAAGATAACTGGGGACTTAAAGGTCTGCCTTGAAAACTGCCAATCACATAAGCTTTTTCAGTAATCGTAAATTAGACAATCAACAACCAGAGCAAGAAGGCCCAAATAAGTATAATATGTTTATACATGTATGATCTTGTAAAACAAGCAAACCAAGATGGTTTCTGTTGCTTCATCTCTCGGTCAGCTTTGAATGAGAAGGCTACATAGGACTATTCTTACACTTAACTTTCCAATGCTCTGCCATCTAAGAGTAACTCATTTTTTACTGTCTTGTCAAGACTAAAAGATAACCAATGACCTATAGTGAAGTTACAAATTCTTGCTTGAAAAAAATCATTTGTCTTTGGTGGGAAATCATTTGTTTAAATTAACTTTGAATAAGTTTTGTAAAAAAAAATTTATTTGGGTTGTCAGAAACATGCCACTAACAATCAAGTGAGTTGATGAACTGGGACAAACTTACAAGTTTCTTCTGAGCTTCTTCTATCTTTTTATTATTTTCCTCCATAATTTTTTCTAGTTCTTTCCGTTTTTGTCTTTCTTCTTCCTACAAAAACGTATTGCTTATGAATTTGACTGCCTGATGACAATGTGTACACGACTTTTTAACTCTCAAAAAAAAATATTGATGTATTCAAAAAGTAATATTTTTGGTAATAAAGCAAGAGAAATGACAATGCACAGACTAGTTTGTATTCATTGTAATATATGCACAGATTTATTTTAAATATCAACATTATTTGTTTGAATTCAATTTAATTATACTACAACTGTATGATGTAATGATTGGCAAGAATATACATGTTCTCAAAGCAATGAACCAAACAATTTCTACTTATCAAATAATAGCCCTCTCAAAGATACTATCTCTGCAAGAGCAAAATTGACATTTTGCAAAGTTTGGTTCATGTACCAAATTTAAACAAAACTGAAATAAACATGGAAAATTATCAAATATAATGTTAGTTCAAGCAGCATCAAACATGAAATAATTTTGGGAACGTTTGATATTGCCTTCCACACTTACGTACTTCCTGGGCTTAAAGCAGACTCTCTTCCACGATTCTTTTACTCTTCATTTTACCAAACACTGGCCTTACGTGTCATCAGAGATTTTCCAAGTGTGCAAATTTATCTTTATTCATTATTTGACACTCAGTTTATAAATGAACCAGTTTTTTCACTCGGTTTTTTGGTTCTGGAACTCATTTCAAGTGAAAAAAAGACTGCTTGCGCAATATCACTTCATGAAGCTTCCAAATTATAAACAGTGTTTAAAGAAAAAATGCAGTTCTGCACACAGTTCATGCAGATGTTATGAATGATCTGTCCGAAAGTCAATTTTGTCACATAACAAGCATCAAATATCTTTAATTCACATCTGCTACAGGCTTCCGAAAGGCAAGTATTGGTACAAATAACGAAACAACTATCTATGAGAATTTGGGCAAGAACAATATTATACTATATAGTTTATTGCACAGGAATCCTATGTGGTCTGTACTACAGATGTATTGTGGAAATCAAAGGTTTGCTTTTTTTTTTTACAGTATCTGATATTAAAACATGGTTGTAGTGAACTAATTTTCTTGAATATTGAGATTTAAGCTGCTGTGGGAGATTAAAAAAAAATTTCTCCTGGAGTAATTACCTTCTGTTTAAGTCGTGCAGTTTGTTCTGTTGGTGGAAACTAAAATCAAAACTAGTTGTTGAAAATTTCTATTAAAGTGTTGGAGAGAATTCTTTTATGTTAGACAATTCATTTAATCGAAAGTACAAATAATTAGATTCTTTTTTATGAATCAATAATGTCTGAATAAATTAAGTTTTGATTCTTGGAGTACCCAGAAGACAAAAGTAAAGTTTTAAAAACCAACCGCATCACATCTAATACTAAATTTTTGTATTAAAAGGAAAGTTCAGTCACAAGACCATTATAGGCATTGGCTGTCAGTAAGTGAAAATTCAATGAATAAAAAAATGTTCGCCATTCTATTTGATGACTTTGTTCAGCCCTACAGTGACACAATATTTGAAGTTTTCTCATACTTCCAAATTGCAGCTTTATAACAATCTTTACCTTGCAGTACAAACCACATCACAGTGAAAGATGGAAGAAAACATTTCAATACTTGCATATACTTTATCCAATTTTTTCCTGAATTGTCTGTAAAAACAAACAGCTTATACCTAAAACAGACTTCCAAAATGGGATTTCCATATCAATATCTTGTTTTATGATAAAAAAAAAATTAAACACATTTTTTTCCTGAAACAAAAACAAATACAAGTCCATCTTGGTGCTCCTCATGCAGTTGTTTTATAAGTTCAGATGCCAAGAAAATGTAAACTTAAATTGTATCTGTCCTATTATAATTCCTCTTTTAATGAATATTAAGTTTTAATGTTAATAATTACCATGTTTGTAACATGTGTAAACATAAACATTTTGAGTTTTCAATATTTTGTTGTCACATTGGACATAAAAAGGAAATGAAAAATAGACTGTTTACATAAATTAAGGTTTGTTATGTAAAATTGAATTTATTTACAAGGACATTTTCATGTTAATTACTAGCAGGAGAAATTTGATCACAATATGAGATAATTTTTAATATCATCATAATAATCACATATTTAGTGTGTCAAAAAAATATCAACAAATTCATATATTATATAAACAACTTGGCATCTAAAAGAAAAGATGATAAAATTCATTTTTATATCTACATGTAATACACAAAATGCAGATTTGTTCATTCATTTTTGATAGTGCAGAATAAATTTCATTGGTCAATTTAGGGAGATATTGGGTAAAATACAAATTAAAGAAAAGTATTTTATCTGTTATAATGCATACTACTAAGTAATATAATAACAAGTATAAAAATTTCATGCAGAGTGATGCACACACACACAAAAGTAGGCATAAAATTATTAATATTATTATGTTGAATAGGTACGCAAATAATACACTGTTTATCTTTGATGTGTGATATAGAGGTAAAAAAAATGTAAATAATTGAGAAAGTACATGTATCTTTTAGAAATATTTTTTTTGCAAAAATCTGACATTCTCTTCTAAAATTTACCAAGTAGTTCATTGTAGATTGTCTTTGCCCATTAATAAAGGTTGAAGCTAATGTTTAGAAATGTAAATATGGTATTAAAATAGAAAAGGGTATAAGAAACTGACAAAACAACTTGTAAAAAAAAAACTACTAACATGTATACCATTAATAAAAATTGACAAAAAAATTTCCTTAACCACACGAAAATGATAAGTTTTTGACTACTATAACAAATTAGTTAAAAATCTATGAATCTTCATAATAATAAGAAAAGTATTCTATTCATGAACAAATCTGCATATCATATTGGACCAAAACTTGCAACATAACCTTTAAATTTCAACACATATTAAACAATAAACTGACAACTAGTATCAAATTTTAAAAAAGTTTGTACCTTTTACATCTTTACATCAAATAGTTTGAAAAAAAGTAGCAAAGTTATGTTGCCCCACCCCCCATAACCTGGGAGAATGGCAACAGAGCTGTTTTCGTAGACATCCCACCAGATTTGCCCATACCTCCAGCTTTTTCTGGTTTTCTAATTCTGTTTCTCGTTGCCGCTCTAATTCCTCCAACATTTGAGCCTCCATAATTCTCTTTGCCTCTTCGACCCTTCTCTTAACCTCTGCCTCAATCTCATCTTTACGCTTTTCTAACTCCTCTTCGACACGTTTAGCAACTAACTCTTCAACTCGTCTCGCTACTTCTTCCTCTATTAATTTTTCCTCTAACTCTTTCTGTCTCCTGTAAAAAATTTGAAACCTGCATTGACCTGTATGAGTAAAAAAATTCAAACAATATCAAATTTCACAATCATATGTAATGTTTTGGTAGTGTAATGGTTAGAATGCTTGACTTGAGTGCAGAAGATCGTGGGTTCAATCCTGGCTGGGTCAAACTAAAGACATTACAATTGGTATTTGCTGCTACGCCACTAACACATGACTGAGCATGGAGAATTCAGGAGTAAGAGCAAAGACTGGTTGGCACAGAGTCGGAATAATGTAACTGGATAAAGGCTTGCAGACTGTTGCTTTCATGAGCTAGCACATTCAAAATTCAGCTCAGTGTGCCAGACCTGTATAATGCAGGTTTCTTTCATAAGCACTCATTAATATGCTCTTGTCCTTAACATGCATGAAATATTTGCTGCTGGCATTAAGCAATATTCAACCAATCAATTACAATCATATGTAGTTCTCTGTTTTGGTTTACATAATTTATGTATAAACTGCCTCTGACTTAGTTTAAATATGACTGTCAGTAAAATCGCAATTACAATTTTTGTATGGATTGAATTTATGAAAAGTATGATTTCATGCCACTGTTTTTCATGTCATTGTAGGTAAAATACATGTAAACGTCTTTAAAAGACAAATTTTAAAATAAGTTACTGGAAAAACCAAAAAAGATTTGGTAAAATGCTATGTAACAGGAAATCTCTAGAAAAACCTTAATTGAAGATATTCACATAAAACTAAGATGAACCAAACTTTTTATTCAGAGGAACCATTTATGGTAAGAAAAGAAGTGAGAAAATAATATTACAGTTTCTGCTGATTTAAAATTTGATCGAAAAAATTCAAAATCGTCACTTAAATGCATTTTTCACATTATAAATTTAGTGTTGAAAGACGAGAAAAAAAACTCATAACCACGATAAAAAAACAAATGGTGTTCAAATTTAGGCAAAGTGCATCAATGAGTAAATCGTTTACACATTTTTGATGGTAAAAATAATTAAGTCTTAATTTTCCTTGTTTGACAGAAGATGCAAATAACAAATTAATAGTTACTATTACATCATGTTCATGTATTTGATTATCAACTGTATTCCCAAAATTCAAGATGTGTGCTTTCTTTTTTTGTCCAGTTGATTTCAATGTAGTTTATTTTCCTCTTCAGCTGCGGATCCAGGATTTTAAGTTAGGGGGCGCTGGTCCAGAACAGTGTGCTGGTAGGGGGTTCAGGGGGGCGAAACTCCTAGAAATTAGGAAATTTAAGACTAATAAATTATTATTTCATAAGATATAATTTTTTTAGGGCCCCCCCGCTCTTTTCCTTGTTCAACAGCAAGCTTGTAGTTGACAAGTAGCATAAATGTTTGAACTTTGATGTCCAGTGGGTAGGATTTTATTAGGCTTATGATTATGTACATATAGTAGTTTTAAAATGAAAAAATAATACACATACTGTAACCTTTGTCTTTCAATTTCTAACTTCTTTTCTTCTTCTTCTCTTCTCTTTGCCCTTATTATCAGATCATCATCACTGCTAGAACTACTTGACGATAATGAACGTTTTCTAAAAAAAATTCAAACATTGCTTATTAATAATTATAAGGAATTTTTCGTGACATGCATGACTCCTCACACATCTTCGACCATGTTTAAGAGTTATATGAACATAAGACAATGCAATCAGCCTTCACATATATATGCAGTTAAAATACATATACATGTACATGTATAAGCATATCCATTTTTGTACAGGTTTATGACAAACCGTAGATCAGTGTTCTAGCTTGAATTGTAGGAAAGCCACAGGGAGAAGTGCCTGCCCCAATTCTCATGATGCCTTTGCTCTTTTTTAAGACAATTTCCTTGTATAAGCGCCATGCTGTTTTGAAGTGAAAAACAACATGTGTGATGAACCCGATAATTCATTAATTGGCTAACACTTCCTCGTTAACATAGATCAAAGCAATTTAATTTTTAATTGCCCCAAGCCAAATCTTAAGCTCTATCATTTTTTTTAAGTGTCTGGTGTGTTAATTACCACTAACAATCATTTTAATTCCCTCCAGTAAGGTGAAAATTAATTTACTTGACAGTTGACACATATAGAATATGGTTAAGAAAATTCCTGTTAAAGACGATGTTGAGTTATGTCCCTTTGTTTTAGCCAAAAAAATGTCTTTCATATTATTTTAAATAATAAGGATGTCTGTTAAAATCTTTCAGACCTTGAGAATTTCTGTTATACTGTTCATGACTTAAATTTTTACTATATATTTTGAGAATGAGCAGTCAATTAAGAATAAAACACAGTAACTTGATTCTTTATTTTTTTGGAAAGTGGGAAGTAAAAGTTACTTGTCAATTGTCAGTCAGGGATCCTACTTGTACAAGTAAATGAAATTAACTTGTACAAGTAAAATATAAGGTGCTGAAATTATCTCCCTTGTGCTATTTTATTAATGT
>JARWCS010000004.1:7096144-7114286 GCA_034783895.1 Geukensia demissa
TTATCAATTATTATACTATTTTGTAAACATCTGTTATCCTGTATCCCCACATACTTATAACACAGCAAGTTTTTTTTTGTTGCACTGTCTACTTGTAATGACAAAATGTCACCTTTGTCCAAAAAAATCATACCAGAATTTTCATTTGACATCCGGCACTTCAGGTAGTCAGTTCTAACTCAGACAATGTGTTTCTTTTAAATATTGAATTATTTTTTATTTTATTTTTCCTTTTATTTTGTTCATACAATTTGTTTGATATATGTGTAATTTCTAGATTCCCTGGCCTGCTTTAGACAAGGATTCAGATGTGAAAGAAACCAAAGCAGTTTACAACTTTAAATACCTACCTGCTGGCCTTTTTAACAGAGCTCAGGTAAGAGTGAATGTTATTGCTGCAAAACTCTTTAACAAACCACTCAATGAAATTACTGCCAGCCTCTTTAACAGTTAAAGATTTCTAAATGTAGTTATATCCAGTCTTTAAAAAGCCAGAGGTAACTCTTCAACAGTATCCAGTTAAGGATGTCTGAATAATAATGCAGTTCTCTTTAACAGACCACATGTTAGACTGACTTTGTAAATTTTTCACTTTTTTCACACTCAAGTCCATTTCTCAACAACTGTCATACCTAGACCCTCCATATTTGGTATGTACTTGGATCTTGATGGCTACTAGCCAGTCTGCTATATGCATGTCATTTGAACTTTGATCCCATTTTCAGGATGATGATAAGTTTACATGATTTAGCTTTTTTACAGGCACCAAACATGATAATTCAACAAAAAAGGTGTGTTAAAAAGTACAAAATTACCAATGTTGAGTAAATATGGAAATTTTTAGGTATGCTATATGTACCTTTCAAGGCATAACCTCTCATCAGTAGCATTATAAAGGAAAAACAGGAAGTCAATGATCCACACAAAGCAAAAGTACCACTCAAATCCAAACATTTACTCATTTATAGGTGTACATAATAATAAAATTATCTGTCTGTCATATGTCATTTATCTTTACCTTATTTTCATGGTTGAGTGACTATTGTCAGATTATTGTGTTTAGGTCAGCTCTTAGAAACAACACATATGTCAACAATATTAAATGTCATGTTCATGGTCTAATAACTTTTGTCAAGTTCTCATGCTTAGGACAGTTTCTTAATAACTACCTATGACAAGCCAACAATATTTGGCATAATTATTCATTCTGAAGGGTACTTAGTGGCTGTCTCATAGACAATCATACCACATCTCCTATTGTCAGTCTGGCATTTTTTTATAGCAGTTATTTGATTCTGTTTTTTTTTTTTCAGCTGAAAGTCAGGTCAACAGAATTTGACATGATAATTATTTACAAAAATAATTATTTACAGTTTTTTATGATAATTATTTTATTTTATAGGAAAAAATGTGTTTCATTGACCTGATTAATGGGTCAACTTTTTGTTTTGCCTCAGTCCACATTTGTTAGAAATTCATTTTCAAGCAAGACAATTCTGTGTCCACACTTGTTTTTATCTCCCCTATAGGTTTTATTATGCAAGATTTTGTTGGTAATCAGTTAACATCTCTTCCAACTATAGGTTAGACTACACCAGTTCGCTGAGAGTGGACAGTTGTGGAAGAAAGGAATGTTCCTCAAGAAGAACAATCATATAGCAGTTATTAGACAGATCGGGTAACAATTATTTTTCCTCATCATATAAGCTTTGATTTGTCCAGCTATTGACTAGATGACTTTGACAAACTTCAGATGACTTAAGCAAACTTGTCAACTCACTAGTCTTAATAAATTAACATCTAAAATTGTCTTGTTGGTGGTTATTTCCCTCCCTTAAGCTTAAGCGTGTTGGGAAAACAACCATTACCAGTTACCATTTCTGAATATCCAACTCTTAAGAAGGCCTTAAATGTTATTAAAATGGTTCAATGATATGGAAATCTTGGTCCTTGAAAATCATGAAATTTGCCTTGAAAGTCCTTGAAAAGTGCTTGATTTTAGTTGTAAAAAATTTTGATGAACCTGAATAGGGTTAAATGCCATTTTAACCGATATTTCAGTCATATTGCTGTCGTCAGTAAGTTATTGGTGGAGGAAGCGGGAGAAAACCACCGAGCTTCGGCAGGTAACTGACAAACCTTATCACACACGTTGTGGTGCACTGAATGAAAATAGTTCAAAGTGGTATTACAGATTGCAGGTTTATGACTGATTACTGAGTTTTAAATGATTTTTTAAAATAATACAGAGGATGACAAACGACCAGTAAAGAGGGTATAATTTCTTGAATTAATATATTGAACTCGTTAAGCTTAAGCTATTTCATGTTACATTACATTTAAAGCAACCAAAACTTATATGGTAAACTTAGATTAAGTTTCAACTACTTATCCTAAATGGTTATGTCTTTAAGAAATGTTTTTGATTAGTTGGTTTTTTGTTCACCTGTCACAAAGTGAACGGGATTTGTTTCCGAAGGCCCCAGCTGCCAACCAAGATGGCCACTACAGCTGAACTCATTTTAACATAGGACACAATAAAAAATAAACTAAATAAATCTTCTTGTCTGTATGGAGCTGCTGGATCAACTAGAACAAAACTTAATGGAACAGTTACTTGGTAAGTCCTTTTCACAATTGCATTTGAAGACCCCTACAGCCAACCAATATGGCTGCCTCAGCTGAACTTAGTTTAACGTAGGACCAATGGAAAAATTCATTAAAAAATCTTGTCTGGAAATATTTGCTCAACTGAAACCAAACTGGATGGAATGGTTACTGGGTGGACCCCTTTCAGTATTATACCTGATGGTTCCAACTTCAAAGATGTCCAATTAACCCAAAGTGAGTTTATTTTAAGACTCTATGGGATTTTCATTAGAAAAATTATTGTCTAAAATGGCATGCTCTATTGGAACAAAAGTGAGTTTATTTTAAGACTCTATGGGAATTCTTGTCTAAAATGGCATGCTCTATTGGAACAAAAGTTAAATTAAATGGTTTCAATGTCAACTTTGTCTTGGCAATTGTATACCTGTTGTAGACCACATTAAGCTTTTCTTAACCAGAAACTAAGTAATCTACAGTATAAATCCAATTGTGTCTAACTGAGAGTCATAAATCAGATTCTGAGCTCTTTGTGAAATCCATAATTGATATTAACAATGAAGCATTATCATCTGTCTTCTAGTTTGTTCTTTGACAATGACATAATTAGATATTTATTGCCTGAATAATAACAGTGAAACCTGTCTAAACCGAACACTGAAAAACCGAAAACCTGTCTTAACCAGATTGATTCTTAAGTCCCTTTATACAAGTTTTCATTTGTTTTTAACCTGCCTAAACTGAACACCTGTCTAAACCGAACATTTCTTCAAGTCCAAAAGGGGTTCAGTTTAGACAGGTTTCACTATATTTATAAAATGTCTCCCCACCAATAATCTTACCCTAAATCCTCAAGTCTGAATTTCTCCTCAGGATCCTGTGGATTTCTAAGTCCCAACTGTTGTATAAGAATATTTTTCTGGTCAGGTGTTAAAGTCTTATCTTTCAATATCTTCTGCTTCTGATTAGCTAAGTCTTTAAGTTGACTTAAAAATATAGCTCTATGAGGGTCAATTATTTCAAAATCATCATCATTTAAAATCCCTAAATACCAGGCAGGTGTCTCAGGCTGTTTTGGTTTCGGTGGATCGAGAATGAGCTCTTTGTCCATTTCCTCTATACTCAAACTATACGAAGTAGAGTAACTTGTAGTATTGCTACTTGGAAGATCGGAGTGATATGATTCCATAGAACTTCCGATGGAACGATGAAGTGACTGGGTGTATTGTTGTGTAATGTGATGACCTACTTCTCCCATGCACATGAGTTTCAAGAAAGGTCGTGAGAGAGGAATGTCAATGATACGTTTGTCTTGGAGACATTTGGCAAGAAGAGTACCCAGAAACTGGAACAACTGTTCAATATTGTGCATGTCTGGTGTGTCCTGAGGATAAGGGGCTAGAAACAGCCCTCCTGCTCTTTGTATGTAATAACCTGGTGGCTTAACTCCATGTCCTATGTCAATCTGTTTGAAAAATTAGAAAAAAATCTTTAAAAAAATGTAGAAGACAGAAAAACTTTTGGAAGATTCCTTTTGTTTGTAAATGCAATATGTCTTAATATGGATAGATAAAAAATCAATGATAAAAAATTTAAAATTATTCAAAAGTATTTGAAACATATGTCCTACTTTATAACACAATATCAATGAAATAATATAAAAGTGTTTTACCTATCAGAAATCTTAGATTTAACCAAATTCATGTCAATAAGAATAATTTGACTTTTTTCAGTCTATAAAACTTTTGGCTTTTAGGAGTTTCTGTTGTTAAACACATTAATAATTCATATATTGACTTTGACTTTTATAAAACCATGTATTAAAATATCAGCCACTTATAAAATTTAATGCTTTTACACCTCTGGCTTGTTTTAAGTTCGCTCACTTGCTACAAAAGATATATTTTCTGTCACATTAATAATACTATGATGTTGCAAGAACACAAACATGAATACAATACAGTATCTTATATGACGATCTCTTAATACCTGTCTCTCTAATCTGTTAGGGGCATCATCGTCACATAACCAAAGTCCTAGCTCCTTCTTCTGAAGTTCAGCGGACACCAAAGCATAAAACTCCAACGAGGGTCCTAGTCCTGTTCCTTCCTCTCCAGAAAATTCTATTTCAAGGATGGACTTTCTCTGAGAATGGTGCTTCATCACTTGAACGGCCCATTCCAATAAATGCTCTCCCCTGGGAACTTTAACACGTTCATGTTTCAAACGACCAATCCTATATTCACCACCTTCATCCCTACGAGGTAGAGCTCCCCTGCTTCTTTCAAGCGTGGCATCTCTCCTTTCTTGTAACCAAACAATTGACCTACACAGAAATACACATGTATTTAGACAATAATTTACTTTATGATGTTTTCGTTTTATAACCAATATCTGCATTGAAATGACTAATGAATTGTATACTAACATCAAACAATCTTCCTCTTATTTAGTGGTGCAAAAACATTTAAGTTATACCTGTGTATGAAGCTAAAAGCAAATTTAAAAACAAATAAGTGAACCAATGCTTACTGTGTTTAGATCATTAAAAAGCTGTAGGCACCCAAATATGTCCGTCAATTAAGACTAGGCATCACAATTTTCAAGTGGACTAAAAGCAAGTTTGAACAAATACGTAACTACTGCTCTTACATATGCATGTATTGCAATTCCTTTTTGGAAAATTATTAATATTTATTTCATATTTTAAATGATCTTCTAGTAATTGCAGATGTCACAAAGCTGATCCAAGGGCAAAGAAATGTAAAAAATCTGTTGAAAAAAGTGCAAAAGGAATCTTCATAATCTTAAAAAAGTTTCTTCACATGGAATTAATTATGTTCTTAGTAAATTTTACTATCATACACAAAAAGCAGAGCATCTCCTGCAATGTCAATTGACCTTAAAATGTAGATGGAATAGATTAGACATGTCATCATTTGTGTCTACAATAGTGTTATAGGTAGACAAACTGTGACTACTCTTTCGAGGTCGATAATTTTGTGGTATCGCGTATTAAATTTCATTGTATTTGTAGTCATCTCAAGTGTAAATCTATTTCAACCAATTTATATAGTATTGCTGTTTTGTCACACCACTGTCCCAATATTAGGGGGAGGGTAGAGCACTTACCAACTGGTTTAGCCCAGCCACATACTTATGTGCCTGTCCCAAGCCAGGAACCTGTAGTCCAGTGGTTGTTTGTTTAATTAGTCATATTGTTATCTGTTCACCCCATTTTTCAATAGATTAGGTCGATTGCTGTGTTTTATAAATAGTTTCACATTATGTATTTCAGGGCCTTTTGAGTTTCTGTTATTGTAAGGACTCTGGTTCATTGTTGAAGGCTATAATGAAACCTGTAGAAGTTTAGATTTGACTGTCATTTGGTGGATGGCTGTCTTATGGGCAATCATGCCACAGCTCCTATATTTATATAGACAGATAAGGCCTATAATTTGAAGGACAGAAGACTTAGACATAAAATCATACAGTGTTTAAACACTAAATAAACTTATTCCTACCTTGAACATCCAAACGCAGTACAAGAGAAATACAGCTGCCTGGTATCGAATGAAAACAGCATCGGACACCATTTTGTTAGTTTCTCACACCAGTCAGGCAGGGCATGGCTGGCTAACACTAATGGATCTTGAATTTGTTGGACTAGTTTGTTGGTGATCTTTTTACTACAGAATTCACCAGTGGGCAGATTCACCAAACCACCTATTTCATCTAAAATACACACAAGTTGTATATTATCATAACAAGTAGACAAATAAATACCAAGACTTTGAACGTTTGTATAGCATTGTCAAATGTTTCTTTTGTATTTTCTCACTATAAAAAACAAATCAAAACATTATTTGATTTTTTTATGAAAAATATTTTGTTGTAACTGAAGGTCAAGAAAGATTAGTCTATGAATTTTTAGTTACATTCATGGTCAAAAAAACAAATGCTGAAAAAAGTAATGAACACCAATAAGCCAAACATAAAGATAACAATCCAGGAATTTTACAATTTACAATATTGGAAAGATGTAAACTCTATCTTGCCTCTGTCGTATAACAGTGGGGGCATCAAAAGAACAAACATTATGGGCTTCATTTACTTTAGGGACCCGGTCCGTAAGGGTTATGATGTTGTGTCTGGTTAGGGTTAGATTATGGGTTTAAATTTGGATAGAGTAGTGGTTAGGGTTTAGTTATGGGTTAGGGTTAAGGTTATTGTTAGGGCTGGAATAAGGTTAAGGGTAAGAACAGTGTTTGCCATATAGGGCTAGGTCCCCTAAAGTAAATGAAGGCCAACATTATTGTCCAAACAATAAAATAAACCTAAATAAAGCAATTTTACATTTGCCTTACAACCTATAGTAAAATAATCCACACATACCCAAGTTCTGTTTGATAGACTGTTCCATGCCAATAGCATACAACCTCTGTAGTAACTGTAGTACATGATCGATTGTACAGGCAGCAGGATCATTGTTCTTTGGTACGTCACATTCACTCAAGATGTGATGGCTGTCTGATTTACTCTCAAGTTGATTGTAAGTAGAATCCTGCACATAAAATAATGAAATATTAAGTTCTAATTCTCATTCTACAATCTGAAAATTGATAAATTCATGATAGAAGAAATGGCCTACTTTTTATCTCATACATGTAGAGCAATATAATAAGCATCTGATCTTTACCACAAGCTCACTTTCCTTGGGTATTGGTAGCTAAAAACTAATGACCAACAACACACATGTCCTCAAATGGAATGTCCATTCCATCTATACCCCATTCATCAAATGGAATATTCCTAACAGAATTTTAATGAAGAAGTAAGCAAACAACAGAAAAATCTTCGATACAAATTATGACTATGGAATTCAGTTGCATTTAGAAGATCAAAAGCCTTTCTGTTTTTTTAAACAAGCTATCTTTTATCATGACGGACAAGAATAATTCTCTCAAAGTACAAACACTTAAGTGTTCCCTTCACACTCCTCAAAATAGAGAGTTTGAACTTGAGCTTTCTACCTTTTGCCATTTATGCGACATCATAACACCTCTAATCTTCCCTCTGGAGTTGCAAAATATGGGTAGTGACCACAAATTCATAAAGTTTAAAAATGTTGTTGTGTCAATTTGAATATTTGATTAAATTATTGTTAAATAACTCACTGTCATCTTTTCAATGTCCTCTTTAATCTCTCCATCTTTTAAAGCTCTGTACAAAATTCTAAAAACAAGATAAAGGTGAAAGAGCTACATTTCTTTTATCATGAGTTTTATATTTAACAATTAGTATCATTCTAAGATATATCTATAGAATTAATCAAAACTTAAAAGCTTATGCTGCAAAACCTGTCCAAACCGGAATCCTGTGTGTCTGAAATTTTTTCATATAATCTTTAAAGTGATTACGCCCACTGATGACTTCAATTTGGTGTCGCTACTGCACTATGTCAGTTTTTTCCATTGTGACGTGAGATTTTCTGGGAAAATCTATGTTGACGCATGTTTGAGAATTGTTCCTAGTGTGTGGACTTTCCCAAACAAGCGTCATCACAAAACCAAAACCTTATAGTCCAACAATGAGACCAAGCAGGAGTCACTGGAGGATGTAATCAATTACACAGTTTAAATTAACCATACTTGTTGATTTTCCAATCTATTTTGCATGTTCAGTGCAGAGGTATCATTCTAAAGAAGTAACAGATTACTTGGAAGAAAGAAAATTGTTTTTTTTTTTTTTTTTTAAATATGCTTATGTCCAAGAATATTGTTGACACTTGTAATTGCAAACACATACAAGTAGATTGAAACTTAATCATATTACATGATTCATTCTGATTATTGAAAACTGAGATGACAAAAGGTAAAAATTAAATTGGCATTTTTCCATTTTTAAACAAAGTTTAACTAAACATAAATTGTTCAGGTTGGATATTTCAAACATAAATTTCCTCTTTTAAAATTTTGTGTTGTTTATCTGCGACCTTTATCCAAAAAGGTTGCTACAAAGCAGCTTATAGGAGCATAGGACCTAAGTGATCTTAAGATGGGCTGATATAAACATTCTAGTTTTGTTGGTTGAAAATAATGTGTCAACTGTAATTTACTGTGTGTATAAAATTTCGTCCACTATTTACATGTATTAAGCCACAAGATTTGAGTTACGAAAAGCACATCAAATATAAATTTTTTCAAATTTTTGGTGATATAATTTTCTAGAGGTAATCCAGAAGTAATTGACCCATTAGTATCATATAACAAGTGGACTGAACTTACGTGTAAGTTGGTTCCCAGATCCTACGTAACCTTTCACCTTTACTCCCAGTTCCCCCTTGTATGAGTAACTTTTGTATGAACTTAAATATACACAGTTTGTCTTCTGTTAATACAACCTCGGTATCTTCCAACTGCAATAAAAATACATGTACCTTAAAAATTTCATAAAGTAATGACATATTTCAAATATTTCAATGAATTAATGGGGTATTTCCTTGAAGGCATTAGTCTTACATATAAAACCAATAATAGCAATCAATTGAGAATATTTTAGTTACCATTCACTGCAGTGCTTATGACTTTCTTACGAAAGTGAATAAACATTTGACTTATTAACCTGGTGACATTTTACAAAAAGTCGTGAGACTTGCGCCTACTTATAAGTCCTGTATAATGTATGTAAGTACAATCACTTGTAAAACTTAGGACGTTTTGTGAAACAGTCACCAGTAAACTACCAGGTATTCAGTGGATATATTAATTTGTGAAATTATTAACTGACAACATCAGTATTCAAATTATTTCATATCACGTGATATTTTTAAATTCAATAAAATGTCCTGGAAATATATTTTTTTATTTATTCATCTATATATCAAATGGAATACAAGCATGCAAAAGAATAATATATGTATTAATTTTCTGCTAGTCTTTTATACTTCCAATATAGAGTGAAAATTTCCATGTGGAGGTAATTTTATTGATTTTTTTTTTTAACTATCATCCCCAAAATATCTCCAAGGGGAATACAAATTGTTGTATAGTTATATTTAGAGAAATGAATGATTTCATCAATTTTATACTTATGCAATGTTTTTCGATCCATATTTCTCAACAAAAAAAAACACCTTGCAGAAACATCCAGTTTCAAGTATTGTGTACCGCTGTTATGACCCTACAAATGCTCAGGTTCCTCAAATGAATAAATAAGAGTGCTTACCCCTGGTAAACATGGTGCTTTGATTGACAAGACTAGTTTGGGTTGCTGAACAGGATAGGCACTTTCAGCACTGGGTGGAGGATCTTTTCCTGAAAGAAAATGTTTAAAATATGACTAATCAAGTTAGAGTTGAATTTTGGTAACTTAAATACCATGGGAATCTTCAACCTTTTTTTACTTTATTCAGCATTCTCTCTATGTTCAATTATTCCAATAACACACACAATTTTAATTGGCTCCTTAGGTGTTCAAGTCACCAAACCAAACCTTATTTTTAGTAATGGCCTTCATGATTACAGTTAACCAACAGTTCCCCATTGACTGGGATCACCATTTTTTCTTCACTTATGTCAGTTAACCAGGATTGGCACACTTATTTTTATATTTACACCTAAAAGACCGTTTAAACATAACTTATTGTTCTTTGTTACAAAAATGGTTGACATTATGAACGTAAAGAAAATTCAAAGTTTGAAAACAAATTTTGAAAGAATTTGAAAGGTTTAAAGCAATGAGGTTTACAATTTTGTCTGGAAATTGCCATTTTTAGCAATAAATCTATGAAAAAAAACATCATTGAGGAAATTGTGCATCTCATATTTAGTTTTCAACTTTAAAAAAAAATACATTATTGAGGTTCTCAAAATTTGTGAAAATTTGGGATTTTTTTTTGTCAATTCCAGCCATTATTTATTACCAACAAAACTTGTCAAAAAAGCATGCCAGGAAAACATTAAAATGAAAATCAAATGCTGTTTATTAATTTGTTAGAAATATTTTATATAAGGACTCAGTTGTGTTGTCGCTGTAAGGAATTCAACTTCCACGTGTAATTTTTGATCAGTTTTTCCATCAGTGGAAGGGTTAACTATCAACAATCATTGATTTTTCAATTGATAATCTGTTAAACGTTTTAAACGAACTGGTTTTACCTGGTGGTGGTATTTCAAAGTCCTGAGTTTGATTAACATTAGTTCTACCAGGTCTGGGATCAAAAGCAGGTATCAAAGCTGAGAACTGTCTCTTCAGAACATATTCATCATCCCAAGTCTTACGTTTCTCTCCTCCTCTCAACTCCAGGTCTTCTTCCTCCTAAAATAATATATTTTTTGTCATAATTTGTAGTTCATATTTTATGGGGATAGATCATGACTGATCACAAAAAAAAAATTTGGGTTAACATAAATTTATTTTTTCAAACTTCTGTACAGAACAACACAAAATGTCTAATTCTTTATTTTGTCACTAATTCACATTTACAAAAACTTCATACAAAAAAATATTATTCACTTTATTCCTATGACCCTGCTGACTATCGACTTTTAATGCTTGGCCATTTAAGTTTTATCCTATAAGCTTTATGTGCAAAACAACATAAATAAAATAAACATCACACAAAAATGTGTTACCACGGCAATAAAATATCAAGCAACTGTTCTGATCAAAAGCAAGAAAATTGTTAAATTGAGGTTAAAATAAAACTCTTGATTGAGTTGGTCCAATGTTAACTCCAGAGCTAACTGTTACCCTATGAATATCATTCCATTCTTTTTGCCATTTTTATTCATATACTACAATTTATATTACAGGCAACTCTGTCTGGTACTTAAATATTCAAACCAATATAACCAACATGTTACACTTTTTGTGGACCTCTTGATTCACGAATTTTCTCAATTTTTTATGGAGATTAAGACCAAAATTTACCCCAGAATTTTTCTTTTTATCATTTTGCATTTCAAAAGGGGGCCTGGGCAACCCTGGATCTGCCCCTGAGTTTTGAAATAAACAATAATTACCAGGACATCTTCATAAAGCTCATCATCCTCATTTTCTTCATCATTTTCATCGTCTTCCTCATCAGGAACTGGTAAATCATCCTCGTCCTCCAACTCAGCTAAAAGATTCGTTGCTCGACTAGTCTCTAAGAACTCGTTGTCACTTTCACTAGACGTAGATGTCAAGCTGCGTGTCAAGGCTTGGCTAAGTGAGGTCACATTTGCCATCGTTTGGGTCGTTGTCAAAGTATTAGAGGTGGCAGCACTTGAAGTTGTTAGACTTGGGTAGCTCTGTGCTGTGCTCAAGAGATTGCCTATGGATAAAGAAATATTTTCATTTTTTAAAAATTTTCGATAGATTAAAATGACACTTGTAATACAAAAATGAAGGTTTATTCAGAAACAGTTATATTTCATAAACCTTTTTTACCAGCAAAATACCAAACCTTAAGTCTTGATTAAAAATATAACATTGAGAGATATTATATTGTATTATGTTTGGATCCAAAAACCTACTTAATCGTGATGTATGTTGCATGCACAAGTTGGACAGTCCTAGTAATTTTTTTTTTAAATTTTATTTTAATCTTTCAACAATTGTGGTAGAAGCAATTTCAAAAACTGGAGGAATTGGTATTGAAGAATTGATACATTACCGATGTTTGTGCCATTTTGACAAATTATTGGACATGTGCACTTGTCACTTATTTAGGGCGATTCAGAGTTCATTACAAAGAGTTGGATTCATGTGACGGCTTCGTAGAGATCTACAGCTTTTAAATTTTTCATCAGCTTCTTTTTTCAATATGTGAAGCTGTCTCGTAACATTCACTTACTGATAGCATTCTGTGATGCCAGACGTATACTGTTACTTCTATTATTCATTCCAACAGTTCCTAAATTCCTCTTTGCTACAGCTGCGAATGACTCTAACAAGCTAACAGTTTGTTCCATACTGGTTGGTAAATTAGGTACACTAACACTCATGGGATTTGTTGGTGAACTTCTGGTCTGAGATTCAGGACGCTTGTTTTCCTTATTTTGTTGGGTGGTTGTAACGGAGACACTTTCAACAGACTGTCCTCCCTCGGCTCCTTTAACTTCGTCTTCATTGTCAGCTTCTAATAGGGTGGCAAATTCTGACAGAGTGACTTCCCCTGATCTGTTACTACGGTGGGGCACGACAAACTGCTCTCTGGGTATGTTACAATTATTGTCTTCCTCCACACTGCCCATCAGTCGGTTAGAGCTGGCCAGATTGACTAGGTTATCACTGAGATTCTGGGCCATCTACAAAAGAAAAAGCATTTTTTGAGACTTTTCATTAGCTACTGTGCTAATGTTTTATTCAATTCCATGCAATAAGAGTAACTTTTCTTTTTTTTTTTTTTTTAAAAAAGAAAAACATTTACACAAGCATCAGTTCTTTATGTAAAGCATTTAGTATTTGATACCTGAAATAAGTATTTGTAAATGAAATGCACCTATTGTAACACATTAAATAAATCACTACAGGCTCTTTAAGAAACTAACACTAAAATACAGTAAAAAAATAAATTAAAAACAGGTAGCCATGTTCTTCGAGTCATGCTGACCAAAACAGTACTGAAAAGTGAATGTTTCTATCCTCTAAACTTATTTCAGTGGTTGTATCCCAACACATCACAACAGTTTTGCTGTATAGTATAGAATTGCAAAATAGTTAAAAAGTATACTTTGGAAGTACTTACAGATTTGACTTTAGAAGTCAAGTTTTCTGCTGAGGCTGCCTGTTCGGTACTGGCTACTGATGGTTTGTTCTCCTCAACATCGGTCAGACTAGGAGTAGAACTACTTTTCCTGCTAGTCAACACACTCACCTACAAAAACAAAATATATAACAAATATCTTTCTGTATTTTCTTCTATTGTTACCCATATCCTATTCTCAGTATGAAATTTTCAAACACAATGTAAATGATTTGTTTGCTTAGTGCTTTACGCCATATTAAACAATATTAAATTGTGGCAGTCAATTAATATGAGGAAAAGGACAACTTCACTGATTTATGAAATTAAATTCCTTCAAATACCTTGATTTTATCAGAAACACTGGTTGTTTTCACTTTGACCCCTCTACTATCCTGTTTAACAGGTAAAGGTCGAAGGTTCTGAGGGTCATGGTTAGGTGAAAGTTGAAGGTCATATTTTCCCTCTGCTCCCATTCTGTATGAATTTGTTCCACCAGCATCCCAGGTAACATCAATCCAACCTTTAATTTAAAAATGATGCTAAAATAACTGAGAAAACTGTCAATTTTTAAACAAACAAAGTAATACAGATGAACCTTAGTGACATTTATCATGCAAACATATACATATGCCAAATTTTGTAAATCTTTACATATCTCATCAAACATGAGGACTTTATGCTGATTTTTTCAATTTCAGAAACATTAAATTTTCTTATTTGTAGGACAGTAAGTAAAATATATACCAAGCCTCTTTGCCATAATTTTTAAAATAGTTTTATAATTTATTTCAAAATATATGTATGTTTTGTTAAAAAAAAATTTTCTTATTATTTACCAATTAATGAAATATTATTCCCTCCTTGTAGAAGTACATTATAGTTGTTGTTTATCCAATTTTTTATCTTACCATTCCTGAGTTCACTAGTAATAGTTCCTTCCCCTGCTGGGTTACCATCTTGGTCTCTCCATTTCCAGTCCATTCCCCTGACAACCCTAGCTCCAGGGACCATCTGTCTTAATGTCTGGGTTCTAATAATTCTTCTCAATCGCCTCATGTTAGCTTCTGCTTCCTTGGCAGCTTTACCTATGTTTTACAAATAAATGTTGTTTTAATACAATGTTAAAAGTACGTAAATGCCCAATTGAGCTCATATAAAGTAATTGTAACTAGATTTTTTCTCTACATATATTATTTAGTCTACTAAATGTTCATTTTTAAATAGTTTCTCTTCTGATATTGAACATCAGCAGTTGGGGCCAAACTGAATAAATATGATTGCTTGTGTTTTGCTGACCGTCAACAAATTTTGACTAGATACTAGGCAAAATATTTTATTTTATTTTGAGTAGCTTAAACTCGAACTGATGAATGACAAAATCACAATAAAAATCAATTCTAAATTCCTAACAAACAAAATAATTACCCAAATCATCACAAACTCCAGTAACAGCACCATAAATTTCAAAGCCAGATAGTGACAAATAATGTGTCTGTCCGCTGGCATTTTTCCCTGTCTGTTGAATACGGATATGTCTCCATCCCTGATGTTCTTCTTCAGGCGGATACAGAGCAAATGATGCTGTAGACCTGAAAAATATTGACACTTTCTTTTATTCAAATTGGAAATAAAAACTAAAACTTCTAAAACAATTTATGCTTTCTTTGACTTCTAATATTATTTAAACACTAAATCAAATTAGACATTTTTTTAATGATACAGTACATGTAGTTAAAGGAAAAAAAACTTGGGTTTCCTGATCAGTTACTTTTGGGTTTTTAACTAGCAGACAGCAACTGCAAGTTCTCTTTTGATGTTGATACTTTGTATCATGTAAAACTTTTAATGTATTTTTGATAGTTTTCAGTATCTATCTCTAATGTTAAATTCATTTCAATGGAATTTTATCATGTGTTTTTATTGCTTTTTGTGACACCACTGTCCCAGGTTAGGGGAATGATTGAACACTCACAGACTGGTTTAACCCCACCACATACTTAATTTACCTGTCTCAAGCAAGAAACTCAGAAACTACGAAAATGACATCATTCAAATGATGTCATTGGAGTCGGAAAATTCTATTGTTAGAAGGTTTAATCAATAGCATTGATTTAAACCACTTCATGCAACAGAAATGTGGAAGATTTAATACTCGTTCACTAATCAGTATAAACAATTGAGCAAGGAATTACAGTTTAATTTCCACAAACAGTAGAGTAAATCTGCAATAAGACATACCCTGGTTCATTAAGTGTTGTATCATCTTTGTGTTTCTTCAATGTTGTCCAAGTGGTTCCATCTTTTGATACCTGTAATTCCCAGTTCCTCAAAGCTGATCTACAAAAGGATAATATCTCTATTCAAATGCAGTTTCTGTTTATCAAGTACCATAGACACTTTTAAAGTAACAACCTATTCTTGATATTTGATTATCACAGCTTTACGGTGTGGGAACACCAAAAACAAAATAGTTCTGACATCTCATTTACTTATTCTATGACATTTTTATCATTATCCTTTTTTTATTTCATTATCATAATGTTGCACTTAAAATTTGATCTTCAGCATATTTTGTATTTCAAAAATTGATTACATACTTTTCTATAAAGATCTGATAAGGGATATCTATTATACTCAAATCCGGCATTTTTCCTTCAAAATCATGTTGTTTTTGCAGTTTTTTTAAAAAGACATAACTAAATTTCACAATTGACAGTGTTTACATCAAAGAAATATTATCTTTTAAACAAGTGATTTCCCCTACCTTCCATAACCTCTGGCATGTCTGATGGTGTACATGGATGGAATCAACCATACTCCTAGATCTATAGCAAACCAAGCTTTCCTACAAACAAAAACATTGTATAATTTGAATTAACATTTTGAAAATTTGCAAAAATTTTACAAATAGCCATAAACTTTCAAAATTTACAATATTTGGGCTAAATGAAATGTTAATTTCAAACATTTCTCATTTTTTTTAAAGATTTTTAAGAATGAAATTATTTGCTAACATCAGTTCAAACCTCTGAACTTAACACAATATATGAAAACTCATTGTGGAGTTGCAATTGAATTCCAACAAGAAGTTCAACAGTTCTGCCATTAAAGATATTGATTACAAAAAAAATATTTAAATTTTAAGAAGAAAATGTCTATAAAATGACCCTGCTGAATCAAATGAAGATTACTCTGACAATAAATTATCATACAGAATGTTTTCACTTACTTGTCATCATTGGTATGACAGTTGAGAGCAGCACTGTCTCTACTAAGTATATCCTCCAATTTACCGTAAGGAAGGTTTCTACCTTCTGATGATGTCACTACAACTAATCCATAATGTGCTGGATTCACCCACTCGTAGGCAGTTCTAAACAAAAATACCAAACATATTTACAATACCTATATTTCAGTAATCTTTCATAAAGTGGATCAAACATGCATAAAATACAACAATCTCCGAAACAGAGTCTCCTAGCTTCCTGTAAAACCTCCAGTAGTCGACTCTGCCATATGTGATTACGCCATTTTGTGAGCTTCCTCTCATGGCGGTCATACCAGGTTATGACGCAATAATTTCTTGACGTCAAAACTATTTTGACGTCACAATCAAGGCAAGCAATGTCCTAACATCAATGATAGAGATGTATATGTGCTATATTCTCTGTTTCGGAGATTGATAGTTTACATATAAAACTAAAAACAAATGTACAATTTTGAACAATGCGGTTGCCCATCTTCCAATCCGGTATAAGTATTTTCATGGTAAAGGAGAGGTTTCAAGAAATTACACCTTGAAGGCGGAAAAAGTGAACAGCCTGTTTTTGGTTGTCTGTTTTGTCAAGCTCATTTGAGTGGATGAGGTACGATAATCACCGAATAGTGCATTGTTCAGCGAGAGAACTATTATGATATGATAACGATGTTGTCGTGTAAAGGTCAACTTAATGACACACAACATGTAAAATATTTTAAATATTTTCAGAATTGCACAAATTAAATATTGGTTAATATTCTTAGTGTCTCAAAATAGCGATGATTTTTTTTTTGCGTTCCTCTGAGAGCAGCCAGACGGGTATACTTATATTTGCCAACGATCTATTTTCCCGACTTTCGCGACATGAAAACAAAATCGCGAAAATTAATCGCAGCGAACTGTTTCATTTAACATGCTTAAAATAAAGCAAAATTATCAACCCGCAAAATTAATTGCCACAATTATAAAGTTTCAGCTAAAATCGCGAATAAAAATCTGCGCGAATATAATTCAGTTTACAATAAGCCATTTGATATAAATCGTGCATATATTTACGTTATGTCAGAAAAAATTAGCTTGGCGGTACTAAAAATGCAAACATTTTAGACATTGTCAAAAATTTCATGATGTTTTTAAAAAAAATCAACAACTTTCACAGACGTAGGGGACAAACAATTTCTTGCCTGGATTACCAAATGGTCCAGGTGGTTGATTTAAACTTACCTTACAGATCAGTCTAGCCTAACACCTACAGAGGCGGATCCGGACTTTTGGAAAAAAAAGGGGGGCACATTTTGTGGACCTCTTGAATCATCAATTTTCTCTATTTCTAATGGAGATTAAGACCAAAATTTACCCCATACTGAACCATTTTTTATCATTTTTGCGTTTCAAAGGGGGCGGGGTCCCTGCCCCCTGGATCCGCCCTGACCTATACGGCGTGAGTTCGCTCCTGATATTACTATAGTACACCAAACTAATTTTGCCACAACAAAAGTGAACCTGTATCAAAAGTTTTACAGTGAAATATATCATATTAT
>JARWCS010000004.1:7146820-7160560 GCA_034783895.1 Geukensia demissa
AGAGAAAAACCTCAACATAATAAAGAAAAACCTCATCATGATAAAGAAGGAAGTACCATAAGGCAGTTACGGCGTTCATACGAAAGACTGTCAAAGATTGTTTTTGTGTGATTTGATCCACAGTCACAGATCTAAATCAATAATGCTTACCTATATGAAGATATCGTTGTTTTGCCATATCATATTTTGGCCATTCCAGATCCTCAAATTTATCTTGGTCTGTGTCTTTAACGGGATAATTTGGATCCCTGTAAATAAAGCTATGCAATACACCACTATCACGAGAGTTTCAAAGGAATCAAAATCTTAGTAACACACGTACATGCTAGAAAATATTATTTAAAATTCAGCAAAACATAAAATTTGGTTTTACATTTTTTTTTAATTTACTGGATGAAAAATCTTACATATTGCCAAGGTGTGCTGAAGTAAGTTTTTTTATCATTACGTGGGTCATTAAGACAAAAACATTGAGAATTATTTAATTGCAATATTTTTACAAAAACAATAATTATGAATTACAGTCTGTTAGATTTTTAAAATTTGAGTAGTCTTGTCAAGATTGCAAGTCAGAAGTTTCATATCTTAATTTTTAAGTATTTTACAAAATCGTTTACAGCGAACCACATATAATTGTGTATCTGCACCTTGTTTTAAAGGTTATTAATACAATACAGAGAACTGTATTCCAAAACTTAAAAAAAGTAACATTGGTTACTCGTGACGCGTGTTTTCATTTTTTAAACTGTTTATAAAGATGGTTGTTAAGTTTAAATGATTATAATTAGGAGACACAAACATCTTCACTTTGAAAAATGAGGATCAAATGAAATTCTTTTATTCTGAATTTACCTTTTATATTAATTAAAAAGAAAAAAATCCGTAAGTTAATAACAAATTATGTTTATCCACTGTCAGTAAGAGACTGTGTATCATAAATTTTCCAGTAGAAACCTCGATGGATATCTTACCCTGATTTTGCAAAATTTGTCCAAAATCTCATTACAGCACGACTTAGCTTCTTTTCGTTTTTCGTGTAACGACTTGGGAATGGGGAGATGCCATCCACAAGTGGTGCTCCGAACACGTATGGAAGTTCATCCCCATGAACTCCGCTTGACCATTGAGGAAAGTCCTCGGATTGTGTACTATATCCAAAATTATAAAAGTAGGTACCAGCACCGCGTTTTGCATGCTCTTGTGCCATTTCCACTAAAGGAGCAACATAAAGGCCGTCACTAAGCATGTCCATGACATTATCTCGTGTGGTGTTCCTATCCTGTTCTTTATTCCACTCCGTATATTGAAAGTCAATTATTTCGTATAATTTTTGACGATGAAATTTATATAAATTGTGTACAAATGTGCGAATTATTTGAGCTTTTCTTTCATTGGTGATTCCTTCTACCAGCTCACGTTGTTTCAAATACGAATAAGCCTCGTTTCGGGTAACCCCGAACATGACGGGAATTTTTGAGAATACAGTGTCTTTCTTTTTAAGTAGTTCTCGAACACTTTCAGGAAACATTTGTCCACCACCTGGTGTTGGGGCAAAGCAGGAGTAATATTTAGGAGGTAAAGGCACATGTTCTACAAGATCTGTAGCAGTTTTATTGCGTAGACATTTCACTAACATTTCGGAATCATTTAAAAATTGAGAACAGTTTACGTTTACAGCTAGCCATTGCGTACACGTGACAGCGTCAAACGATACAGCCCAGGGACTGAGAGCTGAACCACTTTGTAAAATAGCTCGTTGAATAAGTCTGGCTGAAATTTAAAATACAATAAACTCATTTTCAAACCACAGTTAGGTAATGAAATAAAACATTACATGAGGAAAATTCAATATTTTCGTTCTTGATCAGAATTTATTTTCAGTGTTTAATTTTGTATGCTAAACTCGACTGTAGTATTTTTCACCAAAGTAATGTGTTGTGGAAATAAATGTCCCTTCTTCCGAAGTCGTGTCATCCTTATCGTCTGGATCTGTTTCAATTGGTGGACAAACAGGAAACCAGTCATTGTATATTAATGTTTTCATGGTGAGAGACACAATTATTGTTTTAAATTGTATAATAACTGTTATTGTTACCAAACGTTTTACTACAAAAAGATTGATTTTTTGCTTGGTTATATATATTTGTCAGCTATAGGGACTTGATAGATCCGAACATCCTTGACGTTTTGAAACAATATTTTAGGTTGTTTTCAATTATTTGTTATTTGTATTACTCATGATTCGTTGAATTGCAGTAAGAAGTGTTATTAAAGAAGTATGCAGGTCTAAATTGCGTATTTCAGACAGAAGCCCCTATATATGTTTTTTTTGCTATTAATGAATACTTATTATAGTAACTATTTTTTAAATATTATTTCATCGTGATACTTACTGGACACCATTGGAGACAGTAATAATATGTTGACCAAAGCTGCGCCATAGCCATGACCAAATAGTGTTACTCTGTTAGTATCTCCACCAAAGGCACCAATATTGTCATTTATCCAGGACAGAACGGCAAACAAATCCCACAATGCATAGTTCCCACTGGCTTCCTGATCCCCCGTACTCAAGAAGCCTACAAATAGAATATACTTAAGGGGTTTTCATTCATGGTTGGATACAAAAAGTTGTTCCTCTCCATTTTCTTTCATAGATTAAAACCAGAAGTTGATGCCATTTGCAGATGATGTTGTTACTGTATTAACTGCAGAAAAAGTTAGCGCCTGTTCCTGGATACATATATGAGCAAGATACTTGATTGCAAAAGAAAATCACCAATGAATGGATTCTAATGTGAACAAGGCTGTTGTTTTGTTTAAATATTCATTTTTTTAAATTTTCAATGAAACCACAAAATAATAACGAAAAGTTTCAACCGGCTTACAAGAACCTAGTTTAAAATTTAAAAATAAAATAATATGGGTCACAGAGCAATTAAATGGAGTTCTTGCTGCTTCATTTTTAATTTTGTTTTGTTTTTTCTGTGTTATTTGTCTTTTGTCCACCTCATTTAATCATGTTAATTTCTGTCTTCCGACTTATGATTTTCATCTGGGTATTATTGAACTCTCTTTATTTGTGGGTTAATTTTCTAAAAAAATGGTAATTTGTGGTTGGGACTAGGACTCGGGATTACAAAAATAGAAATAAACAGAATTTTAAAAATATCCTTTATTTTATAAAAAAAAACATCTCTTTCAGTTAAGCTTTGATTGAAAACATTAAATACGATAAAAATGTAACTTTCACAGACATATTAACAAAATATTACAGATATTCAAAATGGAATGAATTTTTACGTATACTCATATTTTGTTCGGGGCGATTTAGAGCTGTTCACAAGGAATTGTATTCCACCCTTATTGAAGGCCTTGTGGAGACCTCTAGATTTGGAAATTCCTATATTTTTCTCGTCGTTGGAGTGCATTTACACGATATCTTTTCATTTCCCGAATCAATAGTAAATATCAAGGAGACCACGCAACATCTCAACAAGAATCAGCAGAAAGTTCAAACTCTAATGGTGAAACCTTTTCTTTGTGATGAGCTGTTAGTCGCTCCAATTTATGATCAGTGTATCTGTTATATGACAGGTAAAATACAGAAATGTACTCAAATATAACAGTGAAATAAAAACGGCATATGTTTATCCAATGACCACGAAACCTGACTTAGGTCAGGCGCATGTAACATGCGGCGGGGTTAAACAATTTAGTTGGATTTAAACTACTTCCTTTTTTTGTAAGAAAAAAGCAAAAATAACATTGTTATATATACTGACATTATTCTCTTTAGTTTGTCCTTGATACCTCAACGACGGCTGTGATTTTTTTATTTAATCATACTGGTATTATATAAATGGCGCCTCAAGAAAATACGAGGAATGATTTTGTTATAACATTATTTTTTCCTGTTTAGAATCTTTCATATCTTATGATTGGAAATTCCACATAATTAGCGCTTTCGTGTTATATATCTTATCAGTGTCGCTTTTTTAAAACCAAATGTATAAGCTACTAGAGAGCGCAAGATTTAATCTAGGTAATATGCCTTTTGGACATAAATACAGTTTAATGATAGAATAAAATAGTATTACAGGATAATGTATGAAAAAAGACAAAGTTGACACAAATCCGTTTGTAGGTCAGAGATTACACTGGCGATTTACCTTTTTAAACTAAATAAAAAAGTTGGTAAAAGTCCTATTAAGAATCTAATAAATTGCATGGTTGGTTGACAGGACACTGGAAAACGGATGATCTTTTTTCCATATTGAGAAGAATATCCCATGTAATGGAGTGTCATGCCATGTATTTATTACATTCGCGACAAATTAACAATGTTAAGTAATTTTTGAAGGAAATGCTTGTTAAATGTTGATTCAGGACTACCTTATATATATATATATATATATACAAATAAATAAATAAAAGTTTCTAAATAGACCGCCAACGTAGATAAAATGAAGAAGCTTTAATCCATTATTAAAATCTTTACATGATTTGTCTAAATTTTGAATCGTAGGACTATCACTGTTCATACATGAAATGAAACACATTTATTGACTTTCAGCTGAAAATCAATGATTTTAGTTCTTCGCTTTCTTTTGGTTAGATGTTTTCAAAAAAATGTAAAAAAATGCCAAACTGTATACAAAAAGCATGCAAACACCATAGTCATGTAGAGCTATTTTCCTAATCTGTTTATTTAACCTGAATTCTTTCAATTTTAAACTTTCAAAATAACTACGACAGAAAAAATTTTAAAGACATTTGACAATTTCCCGAATATATACTGGCGAAATAAATACTGGGGAACTTATCCATCAACTTTCCGTGCTATTTTGTTTTATAAGCAACTTAATTTCAAATGCTCTATTTGTTAGTTCTTAAGCCTTTTGGAATAATATCTGCCTTTTTGCATCTATCTTATGATTTTTTATGTGACAATTATATAGAACTTGATCAGTATATTTAACGTAATTTTACTCATTTTTGAAATATTGATGAGTTGACCCCTGTCTTGATCTAAGTTGTCTAGTACTTAAGGATGTTGTTAAGTGAGGTAAAACATTTTGTCTGAGGTTTGGTTTAACGATTTTTGTGACTTTTATTACGGGTTGATTATTTTGTCCCTTACATTCCCTTCAAAAACGTCCCATTTCACCAAAGGAGTCAATAGCTCATAAAGGTCATTTAACAAACTTCTATCAGATTCTAGATTGAAGCTCCTTTCTGACCATTGAACAAGGCCAATGTTTAATTTAAAGGGGAAAATCTAAGACTCTCGTCATTTTCTGTCATCAAATGTTACAAAACGATTTCATTCTTCACTCATAAAAACTTCAGGTTAAGGGGAGAGTTGAGAGCTCTCAAACTGGTTTAACCCCGCCACATACTTAATGTGCCTGTCCTAAGCCAGGAACCTGTAATCCAGTCGTTGCCGTAGTTTGAATAGTCAGTTATTGTTATTCGTTCAGCATTTTTTCAATAGATATGGTTGATTGTCGTGTTTTAATAGAACCTTTTGTATTTTGGGGCCTTTTAAAGCTTCCGTTAAGTCATTTTTGCAGACCGTAATGTGACCTATAGAAGTTTAATTTCGACTGTTATTTCGTGTATGGTTGTCTCATGGACAATCATGTCACATCATCGTATTATTTTAAATAGCAGTGAAATCAACAAGATAAACGTGTATTCAGCTTCTTCTTGATATTTGCTTATTTTATTCGCGGTTACCATTATCTGTTGACCTCAAAATAGAACACATGTCATACCAATTTGAATTATATCTAGAAGCATGAGCAAATAACACAATTAATTAATTCCCTTCAAAAACGTACAATTTGCTTACCTAATACACCTAATCTATAATTTACAGTCACGACTATCACTTCTCCATAACTTGCGAGTACACTCCCTTCATATGCGTTTCCGGTTCCGATTTCGTAGGACTCACCATGGACAAAAACCATAACCGGAAGTTTGGACGTGTTATTCCAATCTGAAGTGAAAAAAGACAGAAATGTTAACGTCTACGTCAGTACATTTATATCAAAGTGGGTATATCTGTATATATCTATTTTACTCATTTACTCTTTTAATAGCAGCATCTCCGGTCTGAAACAGTAACCCAGCAATGGAATGTGTGCTGAAAATTAACTTAGGAAAGCCTTCTATAAAATGATTTAAGTAGTCTTTTTAGTTCCAACCTTATGTTGCACTTATTAAAAAACTACTTTATACATATAATTGTTCAGACAGCGGCCTAAATTACCTATCAAGATAAATAAACATACAACGTGACTGTTAGTGATTTAAGCTTCTTCCACAAAATCTGTATAACATTTCAGGAATCATTTTATTGCTTTATACAGCCACTGCCAACTGGGATTTGATATAATTGGAAAAAAAAGATCACAATGGTCTGTGAGTCACTTTTAAATTAGGTAAATAGTCTATGATATTAACCCTTCTTTAAAACAGGTCAAAATGTTATTTTGAAGTTGCACTCCACGTCAGGATTCTTTAATTCCAAAACCAAGATTTTTGTTGACTTTTATCAATAAGAAATGATGGTTGGTAGTTTACAAAGCAATATAATAATAAAAAAATTGCTAAAAATAGCAATCTTTTTAAAATTTTTTTACACTTATTATAGGAGAGCTGTATCTATCAAGGAAATGTCAAGGAGACCGCGCAACATCTCAACAGGATAATGTTGAAAAATCTTCAACAAGTGTCGAATCCGACTCCGAATTGTGAAGACCTCTGAATCGTACCGATCAAAAGACATTTGTAAATGTTAAATGAAACACACTAAAATTCATGAATATGATAATGGAAATACCCGTAGAAAGATAAAAGGGGAAATGGACTGTTCAACAGACCGTTTCAGAAAAGGACTTCCCGGTACGTAGGAAATCCAAGACCCAAACATAGCAATCTTAACAAATCGAAATGGGAAGCCAAATCCGACGGCAGGGACTTCATATTTTTGGTTCTAATGTTACTGATGAGCCTTACATCTTTGAAATGTACATACAGCATATCAAAATTCGCCATTTTTATTAAACATTCGTAAACATGTATTATATCAAAAGTCTATCTACAGGTGACTATCTCCTCTTTTTATATTAAAAAAACTATCGATTCCGTGCTGTCTGAATTGAACATTGTATGCACACAATAAATAAAAGCAAAATTTGACGCGTCGGTATTTCCAGAAAGATGCCTATATACTATTATCAAGGTTAGAAAGATAGATAAGTTGATTGACTTTGTCTATGAGTGTGATTTGTGGGTATTTTCAACACTACCGATATCGGTCTGACTTCATTGCGTTTCGGGATAAGATCAGATTAAATAAAGATTGGGGGATATTAACCTATCAAATATTCATCATCTATATGTTTTATAATGTTTCTAGCAATATGTTGTTTATAAAATGACATAATCTCCCTTAATATACTCTAGAGATTTATGAGTACTCTTGTTATCTTAGAAAAAATTTCTGATGCATTTTAAAAAAGATCCATTATTTATCCAACTGGTAAACAAATTTTGAGTTTAACTTTCCATTTTTGTCTTGATCTGTCTTGTTGATCCTGCCTTATTTCATAAAGACATATCAGGACAGATTTGAAATGTATAGTCAAGGTGCAGACAATTACAACTTGTGAAGACTAGTTAAAGTATATATCCTTGAAATGTACTTATAGCATATGCATTTCAATCGTTATTTTTCTATTTTGTCTACAACAGAACCTGGATAAAAGAAAGAAATCCAAGGCAATATAATTATAAGAACTTGTTTCTTGCCCCCATGGAAATCTTGTGATCTAAAGGCAACTGGTAGCAAGAAATTATGCAGTGCACAATCCAGAAAATTAAGATGTGGATTGTGTTTTTCTGTCATACATTCCATATTCTTTTTTAAATATCATAAAGTTAGCAGGTGAAACGGGCATGGCTAAATATCTATTACCAAATAAAAATATTGATAGCGTAACTTTTATAAAATCTTCATAAAACAAATCTTAAAATCCACTGTCACCCTCTTTTTATGTTCTAGTAAAGAGTGGAATTTCAAACCCATATCAATTCAATACATGCGTTTTATTTTTCAAATAAATGCGAATCTGAAGTCACATAGCTGCAAATAAAACGTCAACGTCTTAAACTATTAAACCTGTTCTTAGGAACAAAGACTGTTTCGAATTTAACGTGTCCATCAACAACAATATAGTTAAAGAGATAGGTAAACAAGTAGGTTACCAAATATATTACACCTAGTCAGTAATACAGGTGGAGGAAGCCGGAGTACCCAAAGGGAACCAGCGACCTTGGCCGGTAACTAACAAACCTCATTTCGTGAGATGCGAGTAAAACGCCACCCGTGTTTGTACAAAACCAGGCGCGAATTCGCACAGTATAGATAGGCTACAGTAATCTGTACAGGTAAGTTTAAATCAACTACCAGGCCACTCGGCCACCCAGGCAACCTCAAAAGAAAGTCGAAGATACCTAAGGAGCATGCAGAAAGCTTTAAACCAAAAGACAGACAAAAGGGAATTCAACGATGTCTATAGTACACATTACGAAATAAGTATTATATTGACTCTAATACTTTATCTGTCTATATTATATCCTTATTCTTTAATAATAATATAAAAGCAATAAGTTCATTCAAGAAAAAGTTTTCTTCTTATTTCTTAAATGAAATAATAAGCAAAAAGTAAGCAACGTGTGAATTCTGCCACTTTATCTGGGCTAAGTTATATCATTAAATCCCTGAAGGATATATTAACGGCTTCTATTGAAACAAATCTGCCACTATGGAGTTTATTATTAGTAAAACGTTCCAATTAATGTTCTGAACGTTTTACAATAAATATCAACCGACTTTTTCGTGAATTTTAAAACAGAAGCTAACGGTCTAACTTGTCCAAATTGTTCGGTAATTTATCTGATTATTAATGACCTGTTTAAACAGTTTTAGAGAATAAGAAGAGCTGAAAATTCTAAACACAAGCAAATTTGAATAATTGACAGTACCAAATGGTAAAAGAATGACAGGAATTGACAATTCCTAACGAAGCAACGAAATAAACGTTATTTCAGTATCAAAAGAGTGCAACAATCCAGAAAAAGAAAGTGTGAGTTTGCAGATTTGTCCGACATGAAATTTATCAAATAATATTTTACAGAAATCTGCTGCATTTGCTAAAATTCTAAAGCACTGAAAATACTGAAAGTTATCTTCTAATTTCGATTTGTTTGGATTTAAGTGCTTCTTTTGCTATGTTTGGACAATATTTTGGTTATAATGCAACTGATGAGAGGTTACTCCTTGAAATGTTCATATAGAATGCCCAAAAATTTTCCATATTTATTTAACATTGGTAATTTTGTATTTTGCTGATTGTTTGGTTCTGTGTCCTTGTTGGAGGAAGAAAGTAACCTATAGATGCTTAGTTCTTCTTAATTTTGCATTAATGGATGGATGTCTCATTGACAATCATATAGTATCTTTACGAAAACATATGGAAGATGACAAAACGCTTGCCATTATTGAGTGTTTTCAGTTATGCTCAGGAAAAACGCAGTGAAAGAACTTTGATATAAAGAATACAAAATGATAAAACAATTGAGCAAATTCAACAGGATTCTGAAGTCAGAATTTTACAATACATCGTTCATATACACGTTTCAACTATGGTAAGATATAGATGGTTGTACTTGAAACCAGACGATATCTCAAATGCTGGTGACTACGGACAAGATAGCACGAAACTGTTGTCAATACTGAGACAGAAAAAGGGGAGGGAAATTGTTACTCTGGAAGTACTTAAATAATAATATCGATTTGTATTACCAAGCAGCTTAGTTGTAGTTTCTGCAATACCAAGCAACTTCATTGTAGTCGCTGATAGTTCTTACATTGTCTGGTACTTCTTTATCCATTGGTTTTTATGGTGTCTGGAGTGATAATTTGAAATGCAATGATTGACAGACAAGTGACGATTTATAGTTTTTATAAAAAAAAGAATTTTGCATACATGTTATGTATTCTAATATTTGGGCATTTTTTAAAATTCTTTAGGATCAACTTGTTTGATAGAAAGGCGCAATTATTTATAGCAAGAGATTAAAGCTTGTCACAAAGAGTGAGATTACAGCCTTGTTGGCGGTCCAAAGGACACTTCAAGATTTATAACTTTAAGCCGTTTCTTGTTGACAAGTGATGCTAATTCACTTTGACAAATTCCCAGTGTTTTCATTTTCTTATTATCAATTAACGCTGAATTGATTAATGACAGCCAGGATCAGGAAAATCAGCGAGTGGTCAAAATAACTCTTCACATTTTCTTAAATCTAACAAGAGGCTCCAGTGTATTATAGCATCAATAAGACTCCATTGGTCTAAGAGCCCCAAAATTTTGTTAACAAGGCAGCAAGGTATTGCGGCATGACGAGGCTGCATCAAATGTATAGGACAACATCTAATATTTTCACGTTAGATTAGCAAAAACATAAGTTACAGATAAAACAATTTTCTTCACCAAAAACTAAGAACAATGGCGATAGACTCAAATGTCATGTTACACATGCTTGCAGTCGATTGTAACTGTCCAGAACATCTTCTGAATAAAAAGTTGAAAAAAGCATAAGACAATTACACGCTTGATTATGATCAAAAGAAGCACCGCTCATTTCTAATAAACTATGACAAGTAAATAATGGCTAAGTAAGATCACTTGTGCGTTTGTGATTAATTGCTGATAAGGTTACTGATACAAGAAGATAAGTATATTGATTAAAAATGGCGGTCTATCAGACGGCGGTCAAAAATGAGAAAATGATGTTTCGTCAAAGTATTGATCTACACTAAATCGCTTACAAAGTTATTTCGTTGGCTTCAATAAGATATGAAATTAATATATCTTTTATGATTTGACAAAGTTGTTTCGTGACTGGTTGACAAGTTATATTACGCTTTCTGAGACCTTTGAACTTTGACGACTGAATACGTTACTTGCTAAATCCAATTTTCTTGTCCACGCTTTAAACGTTTTACACCAGATTATTCCTAACACGATATATATTATTAAGAATAAAGTGGAAAAAGCAAACGATATTGTATACAGCTGGGAAAATTACTTAAATTTCTTCTTTTACATTTTACATGGAACAATTGCGGCAGGGGGTTCCGCTGTATTTGTCAGACTGAATAATTTCTTGGCAGATATTAATTTAGAATCAATGTATCAGAACATACATGCTCGAACCAGCTTGATATCACAATAGCTCAAATGAAATTTTAAAATTTATACTGAAAATAGAAAATGTACTTATTGAAATGATCAAAATGGTAGCTGGGTCAATAAAAGTCTGGAATTAGAAGCTGGGTCTTACACTTATGTAGGTTTTTTTCACTACGTTGACGAATTTGAATACAATGACTCATAACGCTGAATTGAAAATTATGCAACAAACAAAAATGGATACATAACACTAGATTCGTACTCCATGGCTTTAACTGAAACATTCAACTGAATTAATTTCGAACAGGTTGGAATTGCATTCCAAGTTGATTTGTTGTGTTGTGTTCAATGTGTTAGGTTTTCAAAATGTTTTCTTGTTTTGTCCTTTAATTTACTGATGAAATTAAAAAAAGACACCTACCTACAGATTAAAGTTCAACAACGATCAATCAACACAGGTTAAAATTCAACAACTGAATTTAACCTCATTCAAAAAAATATTTATCGCAGTGTAAAAAACAATGAGAGCAACATTTTAAGCCACGAAGGAAAGGAATACAGACAAGTGTTCACTATTTTGTCTCTGCATTATTGGATCATAATCAGACACTACTTAAACGCAAAGAAAAAGCATGAATCACACAGAAACGACAACGAGAATACAGTTCTTTCATTTTCACTCAGACTTTTGAATATTTTTTTTAACTTATGTAAGATGTGGATCGTATCTTTCTGGCATATATTCCATATACTTTCTTTTAAATTTTATACTCGGATTTGATTTCGTATAAAAGATATGCAGAGCTAGCTATGCATGAATTTTCCTCATACATTTAGCAATCGAAGTTTAAATGAAATATTTTTTACAGATAATAGATTGCATTCAGCGATCATTATCCTAGAAAATTGAATTAGCCGTCAAATGCACAATGCAAGTCATCCGTGGAAAATACACACCTAATTTCTCATTCATGTCCTTATGTATCGTGTACCATTCTAGATTATTTTATCTCGACAAAGACTGAATGTTCCTTCTGCACGAAGCTATACTTTTCTTAAACAATGACTGCGACATTATCTGCTAGTAAAAGTACATGACCTTTTGCATGTTATCTGATACCCTTTTTGTGCTTATTTGAAATTTTTTTTTACAAAAGATTAAGTCTTAAAGTGCTAACTTGTGTGATGCTTAGGTCTAATCTAAGTGTACCAACTATAGATCTCTTGCCGGAATAGAACCTTGTCTTTTAATCAAATTGTATGACATACTTCATTAACGGAATTGAGCTGCATTCATCAGACGTATGGAAAAATATCTGTCAGATCGAAGAGCGGGGTCTCAAATAGTTTTCAAACATTGATAAGGCCACCATTCATCTTCTGACAGATGAAAAAATTGAAATTGTTGCCGATAAACGAAATGACGTAATTGCATTCAACAAACAGAATCTAAATCTCGATAGCCATAATGCATCGTAAATTTCTTTATATTGTACATCCATATAAAATATGACGTTTTATGTTCAAAACCTCGAAATATCTGAAAGGTTATCTAGACTTAAAATAAAACGAAATGTGTTCGATGATAACTTAGGGGCAACGGAAAATCTTCAAGTCAGAAGACAAACACGTTCATAGATAAAAGAAGAGGAACAGAGAAAAAAAAACAACACACCTACCACTAAAGAAATCTGAAGATACAGCAACACACCATGCAACCACTACAGAAACCTAAAGATTAGCAACACACCAAACACTACATAAACCTAAAGATTCAGCAACACACTAAACACTACATAAAGCTGAAGATTCGGCAACACACCAAACACTACATAAACCTGAAGATTCAGTAACACACCAACCACTACAGATACCTAAAGATTAGCAACACACCAAACACTACAGAAACCTAAAGTTTCAGCATTACCCCAAACACTACAGAAACCTAAAGTTTCAGCAACACCCAAAACACTACAGAAACCTTAATATTCGGCAACACACCAACCACTAAATAAACCTAAAGATACAGCAAGAACCAACCACAAAAAACTAAAGATTAAGCAGCACGCCAACCACTAAAGAAATCCGAAGATACAACAACAACCAACCACTACAGAAACCTAAAGATTCAGCAACACACCAATCACTACAGAAACCTAAAGATTCGGCAACACACCAAACACCACAGAAACCTAGCGATTCAGCAACACACCAAACACTACAGAAACCTAAATATTCAGCAACAACCAACCACAACAAAAACCTAAAGATTCGGCAACACACCAAACAATACAGAAACCTGAAGATACAGCAACACATTTAACACTACAGAAACCTAAAGATTCAGCAACAACCAACCACTACAGAAACCTAAAGATACAGCAACACACCAAACAATACAGAAACCTGAAGATCCAGCAACACATTTAACACTACAGAAACCTAAAGATTCAGCAACAACCAACCACTA
>JARWCS010000004.1:7260764-7277862 GCA_034783895.1 Geukensia demissa
ATTCCTATTTACCGACAATGCCCCACACACCATCCTGCTAAGTTTTATGAAGCTACCATGTACAGTAACTGAATAAATATAAATTTGGAAGTACAAAAAGGGTGCTTTCCACTCAAATTGCACATGTTTGTCAGTTACTTGCTCGTGGGTCAGTGGTTCTCTCCAAGCACTCTGGCTTCCTCCACCACTAAAACTGACCAACACGATATGACTGAAACATTGTTGAAAGTGAGTAGACCATAAACAAACAAACATTCTGTTGGTCACTGATGGCCTAGAGTCTGATTCTGTCTGCTCCTTTGGTATCTTTGAATTATTTTTTACTTTCTGCAATTTGTTGATATAACTGGTTTCAAGATAACAATATTATCAGTCTACCTGAAGACAGCTGTGAAGTAACATCACGATTGATGTAGGTATAGTGTAAGAAAATTTTAGTAATAAAAATAAACTGTAAGTGTAATATTTGTTCTACTACATCTGAATTAATGTAGTTTTAACAACTTGAAGATTGATGAGATTTTTATAACTTGACAGGAATCCTTGGAACTATCCAAACATCAAAGAAATAATCGAAATACAAACATCTATATTATATCATCATGTCAAATCAAAGATGAAGGTTAAGATTTTCTATGCTTCACATCAGCTTTAATTATTTGTTTCTAAAGATATGAAGTGGTTTTATGTCACTTTCTATGTTGTTTTGGTATTTTTTCCTTTTCTGACCTATATTTGCATAACTGAAATCTTATTGTATCACCTCCAATGTTTGTCCACATTCTGAAGGTCAATAACCCTTTAATTTAATGGTCAATAACCTACACTGTATACTGCCATAAATTGTTGATGTGTGTGTTTTCTTTTTTTATCTTTAATTATTTTAATTATTTGTGGGAGGATGTTGATATTTGCTGTACTGAATGATTTTTACCACTGTTACCACTCCTTATTTTATCCTTTTTTCATAGTTCAATTGAAGGCTTGAAATATCTTTCAGAAATTTTTTTATTAAGCTGGTGCAATTTGTTTTTTTAATTTTTTTTATAAATTTTATTTATCTAACAATTTATTGCAAAAATTTATCTTTTTTTATTTATAAATGGGCATCAGACTAATTTTCCTCTTTGTAAATATTGTGGATTTTGCAAAAAATAGCAAAATTTAAGGTTTTCTCACAATACAGCTATAATGAGATACCTTCTTGCATGAGAGACAAATCTCACAAAAACATACAAATTACCAACACAACCCTGGTTACGAAAACCAGGAATTACTTTGGCCTTTTCCAGAAAACGCAGGACATCTTTAGTGAATGACCACACTGTGCATGAACAAACAGAAGATTATGTGCACACTTTGAGGAGGGTCAGATGGAATTCAAGATGGTGGAACGGACAATGTTTGACCGCTTGATTTTTGGAAATTGGTAAAATTAATTCTAAGTTAAGAATGTGTCTGAGGTATCATCCTTTAATTGTCGCTTAAATAAAATAAAACCACTTTTACAAAATTATTTATTCCATAAAAATTATAAAATTAAGAAGAAAATGTGATTCCTAGAAAATCCTACAGAAAGTTTGTTCAAAAAATAATTCTGACAATACCAAGGCCATAAAAATTTTAATACCTCAAGAAAAAAACCTCAAGCAAAAAAATTGACAAAATTGCTTCTGCATTACTAAGGCCTTTATATGGGTCTGAAATCTGGATTCAGTTTCATTTAACATCCTCATCTATTGACAATGCTGTCATTTGATTGGTCAGTTTTTGAGTTGAAGAGAAATTTGAGGAAATCTTCAAACTGAGATGTTTTATGGAACTGAAACCAGGTTGTATACATATATCAATTAAACTACTAGTCAAAAAGCAAGAGTTAACACAAACAAACACAACTTATTTTCAAATGTTTATGCATTTGCTCTGTCTGATTAAAATGTGAACTTGGTAAAACCAAACCAAGATCTGATGAAGCTCCATTCTACTTTCTAATCTAAAGACCTTTTATTCCACTGTCCAAGCAATAAAATCTCAACTTCCAAGATGTTAGAAGCATTAGTCATATGACATACACAAAGTATCTCAAAAATAATCAGAACAAAAGTAAAATGTAGCCTTATTAGATCTTGGTTTGATAACATAGTGAACAATTCAGTCATAACTCTGGTTTAGTAAGAGTTGTCTCCCATACGGATGGTATATTGATATAGTTATAAAGGTGAAATTTAGGTTCTTATTTTTTTAAATTTTATTTCAGCAACAAATTTAATGCAAAAATCAATCTTTTTGTTTATTTAACCAATGCGCATCAGACTAATTTTTTTCTCTCCGTAAATATTATGGATTTTGCGAAAAATAGCAATATATACAGGTTATGTTTTCTAATGTTACAGCTATATTGGGACACAGTCCCACATCGGAGATAACTATTACAAAAATATACAAATTATGATGCATCCTGGGTTACAAAAATCTGAAATTTTACCAAGATCTGATTTTAATCCAATTGTGCATTTGCTGCTGCCATGCATAACAGACAATCCCTGTCAAAAATGTATGTTTAACTTATTTTTTGCCGTAAGACATTGCTTCTATTATTGTATAATTATTTACCATAATCTGTGTTCTCTGGTTCCCCACATCTTGACGGCCAAAAACATGGTGTCTGAAATTTGAAAAAAAATTAAAAAACTAAAGAGACTTCAAAATTTAAATTGCATTTTTAAAGAAGTGGTCTTCGATAACTTGGATGTTTGTCTCATTGACAATCATGCCACATCTCCTATTTTTATATTAGATAACCTGTCACTCTAATGACTTACCAGACCTCAGCTATAGAAATACTAATGTAAATTTATTAAATTTACCAGCAAAATGCAGAACATTAAAGGATTTTTCTGACATTTTGGACAAAAACATCTAAATATCACATAACTGCAAAAAAAGTTACAGTTTTTCCTCGAGGTTATAAGTGAGGATGCCTTATGACATCTTTTATTGACTTCAGAGGGACACAGTCTACCCTTAATTACACTGATAATATTGTCAGCATTTCACAGTACATTGGTCTATGGTAAACATCAAAACTTGATGATTGTACATTGGATTGTATCCGGTGCAAAACTAGAAAACTTGAGCATGAAATGATACCCCATGCTCTCCTTTGTGGCAATGTTCATATATTATTGCTATAGAAAACATGGAGGCATAAAAATTTCTTCCACTTGAACACTGATCAATCGAAAATTTATAGAGCAACAGAGGCAGTTTTTGTCCACTTAAATGATTTTTAATAACTGACAGGTATTTTTTTAAATATTTTTTACAGCTTTCTTCATTAATTTATGCTCTATAGTGCAGTCACAAATTCAAATAAAAACAATACTTAAATGTTACTATGGACACATGCAAACCCTGAAGATTTAAGTTGAGGCAGTTTTCAGCTACCTGTTGCTTTTTTGTTTATTTTAAAACCCTGATTTCACCTTGTTAATACAAATATTGTCATTTTTGTTATTCTTTCAATTGCTGAAGTCAAATTTAGTTAAAATCATCAAAATTTTCCATAAATTTACCAATACATTTTTATATCACACCAACTTAAGCGTGAAGCTGGGTAAAGGCTACTGAAAACATTTTCCAAGTTCAGAGCAAAATCATAAAGCACACTCATTTTCCATGTGCAGCTCCAACAAATTTACTTATTGTGAATTTTACATAAAAAATTTCCTTGTATTCGAGTTCTTCAATAATTACGCACAAAGGCTTTCTATTGAAAGTTTCAAATGATATAGTACTTTCAGTAGTTAATTTTGTAGGTATATGTTGTCTGTTGGTAAAAATAAACTTAGAGTATTTGGTTTGACTGCAGGGCCCTGGTCTGCACATACTTATTTTATATAATTGCCAAAAAGGACTCTCTTTAGGACAGTATATGACTGTTCTATTTACTATTAGATTCAAATGAGGTTAATTGACATTTTGAGGTTTCTCCTGACAACTTAAAGGGTGGTAATTTTATTGCCACCTTCATAACCCCAGACTACTAGTAACAAAATAACATATATTGGTCAGTTAAATAAGACAACTAAGGACATCTAAGTTCATTTGAACCCCCTGAGTAAACCATTCTGACAGGTTGATAATTTCCATGTCCATCTCTTAGGAGAATTGTAAATGTATAATTTTGACCTGAGAATCATTGACCTTACATTATTTAGATGTCACTCTCCATGTAGTTGCAAACAGAGGTTCCTCTTGTTGGGGACTACCAGGTCAAAATAAGGAAAGGTGTGGTTGTTGACCATAGTAGGTGGCCCCCATGAAAAAAAGACTCCATTTGTTGATTTTGTAGAAGAGAATGGCTATATTATTCATTGTTTAAGGGGGTAAACAACACCTAAGGGAAATAACTCTGTAAAAATCATCTAAACGTTTTAATCAAGTATCATTTTATATCTCAGTGATCAAAATTTTTGGTGATGAAATTACTATATATTTATTGAAATAATTCCAGAGAAATGTGTGGTTTAAATTTCTTGAAATTTTCATGTTTTCCTTCTTTCATCAAAGTAAATGTCTAAACAAAATATAAAGAAATTAAACGGGTGGAATCTATATTCGTGATGGTGTTGGGTACCCCCTTAACAAATAAATAAAATAACGTCAACATGGAAAGTTTAATTTATCATATTCCAAATCAAGAACAGATCTTTTTAAAAACATTTACATACTTTAAAAAATATATACTATCTTCTGCTTTATTGTCTATAAATTTTAAATTTCTGTAAAAATATGAATTTTGGATTTCATATAGTGTTTGGATTTCATAACAATAGCATTAATTTGTAAAAAAAAAAAACATTTCAAGCAAGACAGACCACGTATGATTTTAGCACTAAAACAAAAAGCACTATTGACATAAAAATATATTTTGATTCTTTTTAATCAACTTAAACACTTAACAGCATGAAAAGCTTAAAATATTACGTGATATTGGAATTGTTTCCAGCACAAGAAATATCCCAAGATAACTCACTTTCATTGCAATTTGGACATAATAATCAAAATATTGTAGATGCAGGAAATGTATCAACATCTTCAATGCCAACAAAAAAAAAATTTCAATTTTTTCAAGTATTTACAATTTTGAAACCAGTCTATAAATGTCTATGGACAAAGTGGGTCCAGTTGACAGGACTCTGTTTCCTGGCTGAAGGAAGAGCCTGGTGAGCATGTCAATTTATATGGTGCAAATCCTGGGTAACAGATCACATAAGCACTACAGTCATTGGGGTCTTTGAAATAGGTTAAAGTGTTAACATTTACACACGGATCTGGAAAAATGACAAAACACTAATCAGTATTGTGCCAGTGCTGTATATTTAGTAGGTGTCTGGATATCTGGATAAAAAGCTGTTTTTTTTCTAATCTACTTTAACAGTTCCAAGCCATATTGCAATTAATCAATATTGTAAATAAATAAATAATATGAATGATAAAATAATATATAATCTATGATTTTCACTATACCCAAGCAACTATCAGCCGAAAATATTGATTTGTTTGATAGTGTTTCTAAAAAATATTGGGTTTATATGTAATAACCAGTCTAATCTTTTGTGTACACAATCCACCACATAATCTGACATGCTAAATTGTGAACCTTTTAGGTATACCTAGTGTTTTCAGTTTTTCTGGCCTTCATTTACTTTAGGGGACCCAACCCTATGAGACTCATATCTGTTCTTACACTTACCCTAATCCCAAACCTTACCCTAACCTCAACCCTAACAAAACCCTAAGCCCTATCCCTTAACCTAACCAAATTTAAGCCATAAGCAAACCCTAACCATAATATCCTAGTCATTTAGTACTGGGTCCCCTAAAGTAAAGTAAAATACAGATAACCCATGTGAATTAAGAAAGGTCCTACATGGTTTTCCTTTGAAAACATCACATCAAAATCAACAGTGTTCCCAATCATACAAATATAAAACTTGATGTCTGTAACAAACCAGTGTGAATTAAGGAAAATCCTACATGGTGTTCCTTTGAAAACATCACATCAAAATCGACAGTGTCCTCATCATACAAATATAAAACATGATGTCCATAATAAAATTAAAAAATTCAAATAATTTAGTGTTCCCTGAAATGGAAAATGCTACTATATGTCTTTCAATGATAATGATTTTCTTTTCAAACACATGAGGGATCAGTTTGACATCCTTTGTTTGCCAAGTTGAAAGAATGGCCATCTGGACATTTTAACATAAATGGATCCATTCCAGGATAACAGTACATGTAACCACGGCAATCAGTTGGATCAACAAAATATGCTGGTTCTGTTATGCCTTGACAGGGATCTGGAAAATCACAACACCTTGTTACCATGGTAACTAGTGTTTGTTAGTCCAGCTCAGTTAATTGCAGAGAATCAAGAATATTTAGAAGTTGCTTAAGCACCTTACAGTGACTGTTCTTCAAAATAACAAAAATAAAGATTTGGTGCAAACTAAAAGAGAATGACTCCAATCATTGCCAAAAATTATTTTTGATATAGAAAATGACAAAACTTGTGTCTTAAAAGTCCACTTCAGTTTATCTAAGAAATGGAAAAAAGAAGCTGGTGAGTTTATTTGCAAAAAATAACATTAGAAAAGTTGGTTGTACATTCATACATCCACAATTTGGACTTCAAACATCTATTCTGTTTGGTCATTTTTTTCTGCTCCTCACAATAATTTGTTGGCTTTAAAATTTGCTTTAGATATTTGGGATGAATAATTCTATATAATGTTTTTTCTAAATTATGGCCAAATTTATAACTAAACATCACCTATGATAATAGATATTTTATAATAACCATTAGAATCTAGAACAAGTCACTGAGAGCTGCTGTGGTGAGATTTAGGAAAAATCTGATTACAAATTCAGAGTACCTTGCTAAACCAGAAACAGACTGGTCTAAATTATACTGCTAGCAAAATTAATAAGCAGAATAGATTGAAACAGGAAAGCCATTGTTCAACATTTGAAGACTTAAGGAATCGATCAAGAATAATCTAAACTATAGAACTGTTAGTCAGAAAAAGGTGAGAATTGCGAATGTTACATTATTGTGCACTTAAGATCAATCCAAGAAAGAAAATGTTTTTGTGATTAAATCAAAAACATGGTAGCATTAAGATGAGAGTCATTGAAACTTAAAGTTTTCTTTTAACAAATAAACTTCATCACAATAGGTATAAATTTAAAAGAAAGTAAGCCAGTAGATATTATATGTTTTGACTTTGCTATTATTTTTTTATGTATTGCTCTGGGTTAAAATAATTGTTTTTAGTTTTAGATTCCACTGCAAAAGTTATTACAAACCCAGGGTACAACCATTGGTCTAGGAATATGAAATTTAAGTTGTTACAGCCGCTTTGTACGACCATGGGTCTCAGAATACAATAAAATTTATTACTATCTCAGGGTAATACTATGGACCTCAAAAAACATTACAAAAGCTTATATAACAACAAGGACCATAATAAGAAACAATGACATGGCTTAATCACAACATCATAGCACACTGAAGGTGTATGATCTCAAGGCAAAATGACTGTGCCAGTTTTATACCATTCACAACCTCTATTGAATATAACTAAACCCTCTTCTCTTACTCCAATGACAACAATATCAATGACTGTCTAATTCTCCATCAATCTGAGAACACTAATAACAAAACTCAGCTTGATACATCAACCCACCTTTTTGAAATCTGGTACTTCTGTTATTAACAATTATTGTAACTTAAGTTCAGTTAATTTGGGAGGTAAAATAGTAATGTACTCAAACACAAAGATGATTCAGGAAACACTTCAAAGTCTGATTGTTATGATTGCCAGTCAGTGCATTTTCCCGCAAAAACTTGACGTCACTATACAAATATTTGGACGTCACAATGTAAAATGACACCATTTACACCAATTGACCTGAGGTCATTCGGACAAATTTATTCATGAAATGGAATGTGTAATACGTTTATACTTCCATTATATTCTTTATATTATTAATTGTCAAAAGATGACAAATCTTTTTCAGAATATGAATATTGTGTATAATATGCCAGTCCATGCATAATATTTGTGTAAACTCAACCCCAATACACTGTATCAGTTAATAATTTTATATCTGATTGTCTCGTGCAAAGATAAATAAACAGTGATAGTGGTGCATAAGCTCATATGTTTAGTATAAAACATTCATGTATAAACAATATATAATAATTAAAAACATTTATAACAAAGAAATTGCCCATAGTAAACTATACTTTCAAAAAACAATTGAAGATTTAAATGTAGAAGTATATGTACTTATGTTAATTAAATTGCTTTGAAAATTGCCAGTCAACTATGAACTAAATAATCAATAAAAGTAACTGTTTCCAAGAAAAACACTTTTCTACAAGTCAACATAAAATTATTAAATCTTTTATTTCATTCTTAAAAAAATATATCTTTCTTTTTAAAATGTCTATAAAAAGTAAGCTAATGAATAACTTGGCATAGAGCTACCTGGAATACCTCTGGGAGGATGCTTACCAAACTTTTTTTTCTTTAATCATAAACTCTAAAAATTCTTCACATAATAATAAAAGTCTATGCTAACCCATCATAGAGTTACCTGAATTCAACTCCTCAAAAGCTTACAAAATTCTTATTACAAATAAAGTTTTATAAATCAACTATAATAAATCAAAAGTCACTTACTTGATGGTGCTGTGGCAGTAGGCCCTGTAGAACCAGGATCTACACTGGTTAATGAAACTGTTGCTGCTTCAATGGCCAGATCACTCTCAAATACATACAGACCACCGACATACAGTGTGATCTGACCATTCACAGTCTCTCTCGGAGCATTCTCAATCAGCAAACCTTTAATTAATGTTATCAATGTCGGATCTTGTTCTCCACTGAATGTTAGAATGAAATTCACTTTGTCTGTTCCTGAGGAATCTCTCCTGTAACCATAAAAAAGGTTAATTACATAAACCATCTTCAGGAGAAAATGCTACAACCCCAGACTATACAAATATAATCTGGGGTGCTCAAGCAATGGATAAATGTACTTCAAAATTTGCAGATATCCATAGTTTTAATTTTCAAGAATATTTTAATATTAAATTTTGAATGTTTATAAACCTTTGAGAATCTTGCATTTAATTGGTTCCTACATTCCCGAGTAAGTCATCACTGCTAAAATAGAATATTGGTATTGACCATTTTACTGTAACTGCGGTCCTGTTACTTTGGGTGGAAAATAACATATTTCCCCACAAAAATGACGTTGGGGGACAATCAAATATGAGGTCAGAACTATCGTGTCATTGACCTTTGTACACTCGGAAGCTGTTTCCATGCAAGTGTCAATAGCAAGAACCCAGCATCAGAAAAAGGGTCTATTGATCAATTATATCCATGCCTATTCCATCATTAAAACTTGAAATTTTACATGTTGAAGTTTAGGTACATTATATAAATTTCTATAAAATTAGAAATGACTCGAATTCATTTCTTTCCTTTTTATACATACGTAAAAGCTTTCACTTCACAGTTTTCATAATCTTCAAACGCTGGTCGTGGAACAAGTTGTCCCTGTGCATTCCTAGTTGGGCCATATGTTGCATTTAACTGTAAATATAAATTTAACATATCAGTACTGGGTGAAAAATAAAAATAAAATTTACATTAAAATATTTGCCTTATTTGACTGGCTTGCATTCTATGTAAAATTCACGACTTATTTGCTATACGTAACATTGATATATATACACTACATGTCGCCAGGTAACCTCAATTTGCAACAGTAAAAACCATGATTTACGTCTTCAAAGCTTAAAATACAATACAGTTATCTCCTAATTGTTATGTTATCAAAGGAAGTGTAAAGTGGAATCTCTAAAATCTAATAAAAGAATTTTCAATGCCCTAAAATATAGTTATACTGTAAATTTTAAGATTCAGAACTCATTTATTTTTTGTGGTGTGACAACTTGCAATTTTTCACACAATGTGCTGCAATTTTTGCTGAGATTAAAATTATAAACAAAACCCAGGCAAGAAAATACACACAGTAATTTTCACACAATGTTCTATGACATTAGCTTTTAACGTAAAAATGAGCCCTAAGAATAAAAAAAAACTTATTTTCTTGCCCCTATGTATGGTAACATTAGACAATGTTATTGATTTTCAATTTTTTGACATTTTCTGCCCAATTACACCTTTTCTTAGTAATGAATGAACTTACTGCTGCACAGAATCTGTCTGACAGGGTCTTGAAAGCTGCAGAACTTGGATTAGCCAGATCAGAGTTGTAATCAAAGTTGAGAAGTATAAAGGACATGTTGTAAACAGTCTTCACTGAAATTTAAGATCATACCATTAATAAAATCAGACACAATAACAAATGTTAGTAAATGTATTCAAACTGGCATATTCTAGTGAAAGTCTGTTCAAGTCAAAGATAAAAGTTGATGCAGAAATCCTGGCGAACATTCCACAAAAAATCGTAAGACTCGTAAGTCCTGTATAACATTTGTAAATTACAATCACTTGTAACACTTACGACCTTTTGTGAAACAGTGGCCTGTATCTTTTTTCGATTATTAGGTGAGATCCTACAAATGCATTAAAATATTTTGTAAGATCATTGTATAACTCTAAATATTTTCTTTAATTTTTTAAACAGATCCTGTTTTATTTATTTCGGATATTTTTTTTCCAATTTTGATTTGTGGGGGTAAACTTCCATATGTTCAAATTATTGGGAGGGAAGTTGTATTCAGCTCAACAACTTGTACTAACCTGGACTGGGTGTCGGTCCAACTGGTCCCAATAAATAATCAGAAATGTTGATAGCAATATTTTCAAACAATCCACCAGTATAGACTAAGTTGTTTCCTATAAACATCATGTCTTTACCCTGGATAGGGTAAGTATCTGCCTGAGTGGATATAGCACTGGTTACCAGATCTTGCTGGACCTCTTCTGTACCATTAAATATCAGACTGAATGTTAAACTGTAATCTGGACTGCCAGGTCTGTAATCAGAACCAATAAAACAATACAATTATGTTGACAATGAGAATATGAATTTTGCATACTGATCAACTCGGCAGATTTTCCATCTACATGAGGATTTGTATCATGTAACATAATGAAAAAGAAAAAAAGGGATATGGAGTAAATATTCATGACACAAAAATGTCATATGTACAAGAAAATTCCAAGCAAAGGAACAGCGCTTTGATTGCTTTCTTCATCTCAAAGTCACAGTGAGGCCTTCAACACGGAGTAAAAACTCTCACCTCACAGTAAGTTCAAGACGGCCCCTAGCACCGGTTTGAGTGGAATTGTAATGTTTTTTAATGGTTTTTTTTCACTGGACACAGATCAAGGTATATTTTTCTGTCTAGCACACTACTGTTTCCAGCAAAATACTTATTTGTGCAACTTTCCCATTTAAACATGCTATGGTTGTATCATGCTGCACTTTAAACATAACAAGGTTTTCGAAGGAGTTGTGATAGCTTGTAAGACCTTTTATATTATCATTAAAAAGCAGTGTGCTCATTTTTGAGATATAAGCATTTAAAAATTTGTTGGGGAAAAGTGTTTCTTATAGTGTAGAGTATTACACATATTTCTGCAGTAAAATCCAGTTTGCTGTCATTTTGACTGCATCTTGTGTCGTGTATTTTGACATTGCAATAGAAATATTGAAATGATTTGATTGCATGGTTTCAAACATGCTTAATGGTTTCTGAACCAAAAATTGTCCCAAAAACCCAGAATTTTGCCTTATTAAAAGATTTTTCAATTTAAGAAATTGAGTGAAACTATTAATATTGTAATAGGTCAAAAAGTTTATATTCTGAAAGTTTCATGCCTTTTCTACAAATTCACATATTTTTTTTCTATTTTTAAACACTTTTAAAAATTACATGAAATTTGGGGCAAAAAAGACATAAATGTACTCTGTCCTTAGAATGATGAAACAAAGAAGTTACCACTAATGGAGGTTAAGCAGTGAACAGCCATTTGCTCAGTCTAACAACCAACATTTACCCAAGGTATGAGTTTTGTGGAAATAAGAGAAACATCTTTACATAATCCATTTATTGTTTTTAGGAAGTATTAGCACACAAGAAACTGGAGTTGAAAGAACTTGAACTACAAGAGAAGGAATTATTAGATGGTGAGTTTGTCATTTCTGTTTGACAAAAAGTTTTAATATGACCACAAAATAACTTATGTTTTGCTATGTCTTACTCTTTTCGAGTTAATTGGGATCAAAGGTAAAAATAATGCACTTATTCAAAATGTCCATTTTCAGACAATTAAGTTTTCCTTTAATATGCATTTCAATGAAATACAAGTATTAATGTTTAATAGATATTGTTAATTTTGCTGGAATTCTGGTGAATACCCTCTGGATTTCTGTGCCACCAGCAGAGTTATTTACCTAGTCGTTTCAAAAAACTAGTTTATATTGGGCCTGAAAAATGTTACAAAAGTTACTCTAGGCATTTTTGGAAGCTTTTACTGATTTTTATATAAAAGGGTTTTAGGTTTAAAAAAAGCAAATCAGCAGGAGATGAATTTTTTTTATTTTTTCTCTTAATTTTGATGGGGGGGTTCCAAATCATCCTTATGCACAAAGCAGAAACAGTTACACCAGTTTGGGTGATAATGGGTGTCGAAATGATCATTGATCCAGTAATATTTCTGTGTCCAGCAGTATACGGTGTCCACACTTAGGTAATTCTTCATTTGTTAGCCTTTCACTTACCAATGTGCTGCAGGGGTATCATGCTCCACTTGCAAACCAACTCAGTTATGTAAAATGGGTTAAAAAGTTAAAAGACAATTTTGTAGATGAGAAATTTTTCTTTTTCATCCGATGTTGATGGGGTTTTTCATTAGATTTGCCTAAATGAGAGATTTCAGTGGTATTTCAACAGATTTTCTCTATCTCTTTCTGTTTTCAAGATAAAGGGATCAAAGTGAACAATAAATTCTATTTTGGATGAAATGGAAAACTTATTTTTTATCCAGTTTTGATGAGTTTTATCCAAACTTATTCCACATGAAAAATGCAACAATTTTATTTTTACTCAAATTTGGGAATAAAAGAACTCAAAATGATCACTGTACAATTAGCAAGCAATATTTTTCTGTCAGCACATTACTGTGCTCAGCAAAATAATGTGTCTACACTTACCCAAATGTTCATTTTAGCAACTTGCTACACTTACAAAGCACCTCAGTTTCAAAATGTTTATGCAATGTATGAGCAGTGAAAGACAGGGGGAACTATAGTATAGGTGTTTATAGATCCACATCTTTTAATTTGTATGGCATTATACATGTATATTTGTATTTATGTGTTGATTTTTCTATTTGTATTGTCTCTTGTTTTTCCAACAGAACTTTGTCAGGCAAAGGGATTGGCCAGATTTGATCGCATCAGACAGAGTATGATAAGCACAATGTCAACCAATAGCTGGGACCGTTACAGTTTGATCCAATCACCTCAGTTGTTAGAACATTTTCCTGTGCCAAATGTACCTTCAGTGTCAAAAAGTTCTTTAGAAGGAGATCACTCTTCATGTATTGGCGAAGAATTAGATGATAGCTATATGTCTTATGGTGATTCTGATGCAGATAGCGGAATGTGTATAAATTGTTGTTCACAGGGGGAAGAACAGATTGCTATGAAAACTCTTAAGGAAAATGAAAATAAACCAATTGTTCAAACAGAGGAACACATTCAAAATGAAACATTTCAGCCATCAAAATTGTATGCAGAAAAAGATGCAGAATTGAAAAAGCGTAGATACAGTATTCCGTTTTTATATCCTACAGATTACGTCTATATAAATGAGGAAGATGCATCGACTGTCCTGTGAATGGCCAAATTATTACAATGACTTCCACCTAGTAAAATCAAAACAAAACATGTCTAACTAGACACCAAAGTTATTACTATTAACTGCCTTTGAGATTTTATAATTTGAATGTTAATTAAGCATTTTATTTATTAATTGATTTTGGAGTTTGAAGACAAAATCATTAGAAATAAGATATTTTTGAGCCATCTGTAATTTAATTTCTATGTGGCCTTGTTATTTTGTTGTAACATTCCATCCATAACTATTTACCTCAGTTGCTTTTTCACAATGGTTCATTTTACAAACAAAATCTTACATTGTAGATAATCCTATTTTCTACAGTCAGGATTGTTAAACATTCAAGTTTCTTGCCAAGGATTGAAATTTGAATGTTCAACAATTTCTATAGAAAAAATATGATTATCAATTGTAAGATATCTCTATATACAAATTATCTGCATTGTGTGCATAATTTACCTCCTCATGCACAAAATGACAAATATTTGCAACATTGACTTTATAAGAGCTTGAACTTCAAATTCAGAATATTTGGTGTTAGTAGTGTCATATCATTATAAACAGACAATTAGTACATGGCAATAATTGGTCATTTGTAAGTTATCACATATATTTTCTTGGTTTTGTTTCCTTGTGTCAAACATTTTATTCATTAGAATCTAGAGTCAAATACCAATCATTTCACACCCTCAACATTAAGCAGAGAAAAATAAAGAAAAAATCTATGCAGCTCTATACCTCCACCAACATGATTTCGTCCAACTTGATTTTGAATAGGGCCCCGTTTTACAATATTCATACTTATCTGTTTGTAAACAGTAAATATCACACTGACCATCACATCAATTCTTCCACTTTTAGCTGTTGATAATCATAGTTTCTTCAATTGTTTTGAATTTTCACATGACTCTGCTGATTGTTAAATGGGGGGAAAAAGTGATTAAAAAATTAAAAAGAACAAGTGCAATTACAGGAACTTGGACACACTATGTCACATTCAGCACAGGGATATAAAGACATTATATTAATAGTGGCTTCTTCAATACATAGAAGAACTGGTGGGGAAACTCAGTATTACATTGATAGCTATTGATAATCATATTTTCTACAGTGATGGTAGTTCTACCTTAAAATTTCTTGCCAACACATGAAATTAGGTTGTTTAACTCTCTGATTAAAAAATATGATTATCTATGGTTGACAATTGATGTAAGATTCTCTGTTTCTGCAGTCATAATAGTTAAATACTGTAAATATACAATTATCAATCAGTGTAAGATTTTCTTTCATTAATTCATTGAATTAAAATAATGATTTATTTTCTCATTTCAAAATTATTGTTTAGCGTTTGTCGAAAAGTTGTGGAGGCAAGACAAAGGGATATTGTTTCACATGCAACAAAAAGTCATAGAGGTGAGACATCTGTTTTTAGTAGCATCATCTTCAACAATTAAAAACTTTAGGAAGCTTTTATGCTTGTCTTAGTTGTAGGTTCAAATAATTTATTATACAATGGCAACAATAAAGGAACAGTGCAAATCAACACTTAGGCAATGGCCCCACTCCCTCAGTTATGCATGAGCAATCACTAAGTTTTTCACAAGCAGTATCTACAGCCCCAACTAGTAGTTCTAGCCACTTGATTTGGGTTATGGAGTTGGGTCCCAACTCCATACCCAACTAATGGCCCTGCCCCCTCAGTTATATATGAGAGATCACTAAGTTTTTACAAGTACATGTAGTTCATACAAGTAGCTTAGCCACTTAATATTAGGTATGGAATTGCCTCTATATCAGTACATCCTGATTCCACACTAATTGATGGCCCAGTCCCCTTAGTTATGCACAAGCGATCAATTTAAACAAAGGCCCTGCTCCTTTTTTCAAACTGCAGAAGCAGGTGAGACATATACTGTGTCCACATTTATTTAATAGGCCACATTATTGCACTCCTTTTTTCATAGCATGCCTCAGTGTAAGTCTGTCTATTCCCAGCAGTTCAGAAATGTGAAAATTGTAAAAGAAATAGAGAAATTATTGTTATTTCATATGTATACGAGTAATAATTACATGAATGTGAAGCAGATTTTTTAAAATTAGAAATTAGGCATTTTTAAATTGTTACCTCATTTATAAGTAAGTTTACCCTATGAAAGTGTTTTGAATGGCATGGTTTATAGTAGAAAATCAAAATACTTTCTACCATTAACACAATTTTTATTCCTTGGCAACAAAAAAAATGGTTTTTATTGTTATTTATTATAATTTTATTTTTGATACATTGTTTATATTAAGATTAAGTTTGTTGTAGAATTAAAAGCTACAGTGGTTGGAGACTCATCATTTGAAATTTTGTGGGATATACAGTGTTATTTATGAAATCCCTCTATATGAACAAAATATTAGGGTTGTTTCAGAATCCATTGTTTGATTTGGGAATTAGAAGACACTTTTATTAAGATTTAATGGCCAGCGGTTATTTCAAACAGATTTGCCTAACATTTAAATGATATAAAAATTAGAATTTTAGGCATTATGGTTTGTGGAACTTATCTTGAAGCAGGATTAGTGTTTTCTGACTGATATATTTATTTTAGGTAATATAAATCAAAAACACCTGTTGTTAATATGATTGTTTTGTATTTTAAGTGAATGTGGGAATTAATTTTGTGTGTAAATCAAAGTATTTGGTGCTATGTAATCAACAGGTCTGTAGTAAAACATTTTTTGAATGACTGTAATACTACTGTATTGTTGAAAAGTAATCCATGCATTTATTAATGCAAATTGAACATGTTGTAAATCTTTAATCAACAGAATGATTTTTATACGACCGCAAAAATTTGTGGTCGTATTATGGTATGGCGCTGTCGTCGTCGGTGTCGTCGGCGTTGGCGTCTGTAGACAGGTTGGTTTCCGCACGATAACTTTTGTTCTAGTTAACCAATCCTTTTAATATTTTGGAACATTGATAATTGGTTAAAAATAAAGGTTGGTATTGATTTTGGTGGATCTAGCCCCACCCGTTTTTTGGGGAGGGGCCAAAAGGGGTTTTTCACTTATTTGAATGCAAGTTCTCTATTTCTTGTCCAATTTTGATGGGGTTTTTTCTTTGTATTCCCCTTGAAAAAGTCA
>JARWCS010000004.1:7291796-7312742 GCA_034783895.1 Geukensia demissa
TTTAGACGCCCCCCCCCCCCCCCCTCAGATTCAAAGTCAGTCCTATGCCTATGTATGTAATTTTACATTTGTAAGACATATCTTCTTATACATCCCAATTTCATAAGTACAGGACTAGAGTAAATCTTGAATTCTTTAACCGAAATCTAACTAGCCTTCATGTAGTTTTGATTTTTGAGAAGGAAATAGGTAATTATTTTGAAGTGGTATTTGATTAAAATTTGATATATTTTTTAGATCTTTTAAAACCTGTTTCTACACCAACTAAAAAGAATCATCTTATTGAAGAACGAGAAGTTCCATCACCAGATGGCGGTGTTGCTAATCCCGGATTTAACGATAGTGATATTCCAGCAGATATAAGCATAGCAGAAGAAGGTAAGAAGTACCTGTCTAATCAAAACTAATACTATTGATTCACAATAGACAGGTCTTTATTTTGACTGAGAAGGCAATGAGCTTTCTTTATTTCTGTTCAGCTATCAGTACAGTCCAGTGTTTGTCAGAACCTTTCTTACCCATCTTGAAATCATTATTATACACTATTTTTATACCGCCCGCATGGACTGTTCTGTCCCATGTTTATAGGTACACTTTTCCTATGTCCCTCAAAAAGTTGAAATTTGCAAAATCATTGTTAAATCTAAAAATAGTTCTTATATTTTTGAAATGATCCAATCCCATATTGTTAAATCATAATTATATAATTTTATAATAACACAAAAGAACAATGGATTTGTAATAATCACTCTACTGTGTAGACCAAAAAAGCTTTACTACAATGCATATAAATCAGACATTGTAGGTTATTGACCCATGTGACAAAGATTTGTTATAATTTATTATCTTTACTTCAGAGAATTCAGATCACAATAAAGGTTTTTTTTATTGAAATTGATTGTCATTTTGAAGTAACATTACATACAGTTGTAGAACAAGATTAGGTGATCTACAATATCAATCAAAATATTGTTTTAGAGTTTTGTTCAAGTATAGAGACTGTACAAATTTTTTAAATTGACTTGCATAACTGTACTAAAATCTCCAAATATATGATAGAGCAGTGTTCCACTTTGCTCCAAATAGGAGGTCTTGATGCCCTTCTGCCATTTGAACTTGTCAAGACAAAGCTACTGGTACTCCACCAGATCTAGACAAGGACCTACATGTTTTTGTACAGAACAAAGTGATTAAAATAAAAGATGAAATTTGGACCTCTCAGTTTGAACATTAAGTTAAAAGTTGTCTGTTTTAAAAATCTCCATAAAAAACCATGATGGGGAGAAATAGTCCCGTGCAAGATCTGGTGGTATGACAGTATAGGCAGTGATTGAGATAAATAGACGAATTCACAGTCCAGTCCGCCTTTGTGCAAATTACACAGATTTTATGTCACAAAGTAAACATTTTGACGTAACAGTAAAAATTACGCCCGGGGAGTAAATTTCTAAACTGTGAAGTCAAGTATGTGTGTACATTGTTTAAAAACCTCTTGGCTTATGAAAATTGCTTTCAATAAAAACAAAAATGAACCAAAATATCTTTACAGAAATACTTAGAGTACAAGAACAATTTGTAACCGTATTCTGTATATTATACAATATGCATGTACAATATATGGCTGATTCATACTTTTTTTTAAATGATGTTTCAATCCTTTTCCAAATCCTAGCTTAAACATTGAGATTTGTATATTAATCTGGAATATGATGTAAAGAGACCAATGCAAATGAGAGAGTTTTCTTTCAGATTAAGGCTTTTAAGTGGATAATTGTTAGATTTGAATTGTCTCACATTTTGTTTTTCGGGGACTTTTACAGTTTGCCTTACAGTGTGGAACTTTTTCCATTGTTAAAGTCTTAAGTTTGTAATTTGGACTTCTGGTATGGCTGTAACAGAGTCATAGGCCATTGTACAACACTTTTAATTTCTGTATTGAAGACTGCATGTAAATTGGACCAATTTGACCTGTGTAAACTAACCACCTGCCTAATTCAAACAAAAAGGTTTAGTATTGAAAGATTAAACTATTTCAAAAGTACATGCATTGATAACGACAACACGTCAATATGGTGTACCACAAATATGCATTAAACACCTTCCTGAAAAAAATATGTCATGAGACATTACCTTGAGCTATTAGATACATCATTTCTTACTTCAGTATGCATAAAAATTGAATTTTGTTTAAGGACATGAATAAATAAATCCAGATTTGTTTCTTAATTTTTTTGTTCAGATACCTACAGTTTTCTTTTGTTTTTTGTGTTTTAAAGTAATTTTTGTATGTACAACACCTTTATTTTTTCGATTTGCATTTAATTTTCATCTTTCAATTGGATATTTCAAAGCTAAAGTACATACTTGTAGTTTTGTAATTTTTTTAAGACCAATTAATTTTTTGAAGTTTCTCAAGTACTGCCTTAATCTCCCAAACCTTTATTTAAAAAAAGAACATGAAAATTTTGTGGCTTTTTAAGTTAGATAATTTGAAGTTTTCAGCTTAAAAATTATCTATATTCAACATTTTTTGCATAGGACAAAGTAGTAACTTTGATCATGAGTTCATTCTGCTGTGGCAAATGTGTATTTGATTAAAATTATAAAATTACAACCTATTGACATAAAAGTAAAAAATAATATAGTCCTGGTACTTGTATTTTGATTTTACGATTCACAAAAATGAAACAGCATATTTTACTTTGACATCATTAAGAAATGATTGATTTGCACTTTGCACAAAAATTTAAACCACCTGTTCACTGAAGGAAAATTTTGCTAAAAATGAAAAGTGTCTATTAACAAATGTAAGATGTGGATTGTGTCTTTCTGGCATATATTCCGTTTTCTTTCTTTTAAATAATTTCTGTAATTTTATGATGTTTACACTGTAAAATTGGCAATAAAAATAAAATTCAGTTCTGCAAAAATTTTGGTCCTATTGTGGTATGGTGATTTCATCATCTGTGGCTTTGGAATGGGCATTTGGGTCTGTAGACAGCTTGTCTTTTGTTTTAGCTGAAAATGATTCTTTTCATGTCATGGGAGATTGATTTTGGGTACTAGAAAGAGGTTGATATTGATTTTGGGTTAAATATCCTCTGAAGTTTTGTGGATAATGGGGGTCAAAATAATCATTGATCAAGTCATTTTGGTGTGTCAAGCCTATTTATATGTCCAATACATTAATGTGGGAGCATTACTGTGTCCACACTTACACAAATGTTTCTCAACTATCAATGTGCTGAAGTCGTATCATGCTGCACTTGCAAAGCATCTCAATATTAGTTTGAATGGTTCTACAAATGTCACATTGCACTCAGAAATTGCATTAAATGTGAAAATACTTAGAAATTACTTACATGACTTTTACATAAAAATTAATACAATATTGAGATAATTTTTGTTGATTTTATTACAGATTGCACAAAAACAACAAGACTGAACTTTGCACAATTAAAGATCTTTCATGTACAAATCTGTATTTAAAATATCTCAAATGTATTTTGATTAAAAATTTAGGCAAACATTTTTAACATAGTCAAATATACCACTGTTTTTTATCAAAATGATAAAAATTATATAAGAATAAGTTAATATGAACTTTTAAAAGATGGTTATTAAGCAGCATTTCTAGAGTTTCCAGAAAAATGCCAAAAATGTAATTTTCTTAGTGGGATTTGCAGACAGTAAGCTGAATAGCTTAATATGATGGAAGAAAATTTGAAACTTTATTGATCTTCTGATCTTAAAATTGCAGTAAAAAGTTTAAAAAATAAATTGAAAGTATTATAGGATGTAGATATTTATTTGGGAATATAATAGGAGGTTTTTTGGCAGAAAATTAAATATTAACTCTGCAAGTTTTTATTCAGGGTCTAAATAAGGTATTCTTAAGATGTCAAAAATGAACGCTTTAATATAAAAGGCTTGAACTGATGTGAACCTATCAGTGAGAATTTGTATTTTAAAATGATTGATTTTTAGTGACATATAAGATATATGTAATTAATATGAAAGTAAGGTGTGTCCTGAGATTTTTTAGGTATAAAAAATTTGAAGCATTTAAAAATACCATTAAAATAAGATCTTTAAAAACTCTTTTCTTTTCCAGATTTTGAAAATGTAGAGCAATCAATGTTGACAAAAACATGTAATTTTGGGTCGACTTCTTTGCGGAAATTATTCCATATTCTTTATTGAATTACTCACAAAAATCAGTCAACTATTCACAACATAATTAAGAAAGATGACTGGTCATTTTGGAAATACATGTTAACAGATTTTCAAATATTTGTCATAGTTAGTACAAGGACATATACCGGGTATATATTGTCTGTGGTTAGTGCTTGGATTGATTTGGAACAAAGATAGGCTCTTTGCTGGTTTATGAGTTAAACAAGTTTGAAAATTTAGTGGGAATTGGGTTGCTCTTGACTTTTCATTTGTTTTGTATAGACTAATAGATAGGATCCACCTTTTAAAAGCTAGGAAGAAATGATTCAGATTGAAGATTTTATGAAAATTTAATTAATGGTGTTTTTAGATATCTTTCATATATTAACGACAAGAAAATTGCAGTTCTTTCAGCAAAAATGTAAATGTCTTGAAATAGATAAAACCAGGGCAGTTCAAAAATCTTGACAAGAAATTTTAACATGACATGCATGAAAGACAAACATCCAAAAGCAAAATCTTTGGCTAACCAAATAAAATTCCTGACTGTTAATTGGCCTTTGTCATACATATATAAAGTATATGCATCATGCATCAAGTAAGAATTAAGTCCACGATGGAGTTAAATTACTAGATTAGAATTAAGTAATGCATTTTTCCACCCATTAGACTTATCTCAAAAGGTAGTCTTTGATTTCAAGATTATTTTTTTGTCAAATTTGGGAAATTAGCTGTTGTAATGTATATATGAAGGGTATTGTTACCTCTTGTTCTTTACACCATCAATAACTCTACATCACACCACTTTTTGTCAGGACAACACAGAAGCAATATGACAGAATAGCAAAATCCTTAATTTTCTCGAGTTGGGTGGGGGAGATTTAACTTCTTCATATAAGTATTGCATTTACTATGTGAGTATTTGCTTTTAGGAAAAATGGTAAACCAGGTATTCTTGCATCTCCTCTAGACAACTCCTGTAATTACAATTTTAGGTTGGGACTCATAAAAGTATAGTTTTTTTTGTGTATTTTACTGTGGTGGAGCTCACCAAAATTTTGAAAATGTGGTTCAGGACTCGTCAGTTTAAAAATCTACAAGTATCTCTGGTAAACAGAATTAACATTGTTTTGGAAAAATTACATAAAAAAAAATTTGGGATCCGTGTCTTTGTAAGACTTAGGAGTGTGCTATTAGCCTTTCCATATACCACAGAAAGTTAAGTGAAAAATGAAATCTATGTTGACATTTGTAAATGGACTAATTTTATAGGATTCGCTGACAGTTTACAAACAAGTGATAGTTCACAAAGTTAGAAAAACATTTTACAGAGAAATATTTAAAATGGTGACATTGTTTGGAGTCAGTTTAAGATTGTCAACATATTTCACCTGTCAGTATAAAATCAGAAGATAACAGAGGCTCACGGAAACATATGAATTTTAATATGAACCTGACCAGGGCTTGGCGGTTTTGTTTGGGAACAGAACTATTATAAACATGAGAAATGCCTAGTGCTGAGAGTGTGGGGGAGTCATATATGCCATAGCTGTTTTCTATGGAAATACAACTATTTTGACATGAGACTTTATAACTGAAATTTTCCTCTGTATAGAAACATTCTCATACATTAGGTATATTTTTCAAGCAGAGCTTTTTTGGTTATGTTAATTTTTCAAACCGTTTCATATTCTTAAAAAAATTTAAAAATTAATATTTTAAAAGTTTTGCCTTACAAAAATTGAAAAATTAATATTATAAAAGTTTTGCCTATGAACAAATTGAATCCTATAACCTACAAACCATGGAACTTGAAAGTTGGGTAATTACTAGCAAAATTTGTAAACAAAAACGATCCTAATTAGAGATAAATATTGGTCAATATTTGATATGATTTATTTGGTGATATTGTCCAGTTCCCACTATGTCTGTACAGGGAAAACACCTGTCGCTATATAATACACCTACCTCGGACAAGTTTACACGGTCACAAAGATGTCACTGCACATCACAGATCTATAAATGACAATATTGTAAATGATTTAATGTATAATTTATTACTAATGAATGTCCCCTGTGTTACATTTCAAACAATTTTCAGAATTATTTTTGGAATTGAGAGAAAGTAAAATTATAACAAAATAACAATTAAGATTAACAAGAATTAATTAAAAATCATTTAAAATCAAAATTTAGATGGATCTCCCATGCAAAGTCTGACTGATCAGCAGCAAAAGTGCAGAATTTTCCCTTCAAAATCATGATAACATAAGAGGAAGATCATATCTGCTAATTTAAATTGGTGCTAGAAAATGTCCAGTGTATTTTATTTGCATGCACATCTTCCATTTGTGGTAAAATAGTGCATACAGATTCATAGAAAACTGACAAAAACTAGGACTAGATTCATGGACAATAATTCCAGACAAAAATGACATTTACTCCCGATAAGTAAGAAGAGGGATCCATAATGTCCAATATTTTTTTAGCCCGTTATATGTTCTGTATCCTGAAATTTCTTTTTTCTTGACCCAGTTTATGGATAGCTGTATAAAACAAGATTGCCTGTTCCAAAATTGTAATAAAAAGACCATAATGAGTTATTTATGCCATAATCTACCTATTTTTAAGCTAAATATTACTAAAAATATTTCATATTCTGCATAAATTTGAAAATTTTTCACAGGTGCCATCAGATCATGTGACACTGGACAATAACAAAAGTTTTTATAAAAGCCTTTTAATACCGATGCAAATTATTATACAAAAACCATCCTATGGGTCATAAATAGTACTCATTTTAGTTAAATCTTAAAATGGAAAAGCAGCGATGTGTGACATTGTTCAAATTCCTCATTTTCCTTTTCTGCTACTGTTAATTGAGGAATATAGATAAAAATCTGAAGGTCTGAATGACACGCCATCAGGCGAGACCAATTCTCTCTGAAGCATTGATATAAAATGTGGTGTTATAGCTGTAGAAATTTAATTTAATTATACTTGTGTACATGTGTGAAATTACAAAGAAAGATTTATTTTAACTGAAAAATGGGAAATATTTTGCATGGTTTTTAAAAGTGCTTTTTTGAAATTTCAGTAATAAAGTAATGGACATTTTTATGAATTTCTGTGACACTGCTTTCTGAACTTATATGTCAGAGTTTATAGGGTTACATTTTTATTAGGTTCAGTATACTCAAGGACGAAAATTACAATATACATTATATACATCACTTGTACACTTTATTGGGACACTTATAAAAATATCGTTATAAAAAGATTAATCTATATCAATAAGGAGCAAGGGAATCGTGGTATTTTAAGCCAAATAAAATTTAACGACAACAAGTACCAGGAAATGTATTAAGGCCATTGAACCCCTTGAAATGAAGAATTTTGTAAAATATTATTCCAGGAACTCGAACTTGCATTAAGATTGTTTGGTTATAAATTCTATTAAAAATTGTGGCTTGCCCTTTATAGATGAAAGGGGAATAGAAAAATTAACTTGATTTGGACCTCATGCAAATAATTTATGCTATTCACAAAGCATGCAAACTGTTTTTACACATAATTTTTTTGTATTGTATTCATTGTATCAAGAACCAAGGTGGCTTAAAAATTCAAACATCAGGGGTGCTTATTAGAAAGAATTTTCTGTTCTTCAATCTTTTAAAGCTTTGCTTTACCAGGAGTTTGAGGGGCCCTTAAAGATTCCAATCAAAATTCAGATGAGGGGTGATAAATACAAGAAATACAGTAATTGACAGTTTCTAGGGCTAAAATCTTATAAACATTTTAGCTAGAACACAGAAATTGTACTTGTATTTCACTCACTTTTTAATAATGCAATTTTCTTCATAAAAACTATAATGCCACCATGCCAGAAATTTTATTTCTCCGTAAATAGTGATTTTATTTACATATACCCATGTATAATTATTACCTGTAAGTATACTGATAAGATAGAAAAGTATCCAATTTTCAGACACTTAGAAAACGTGAAATGATAGTTTATGTTATCGACTAAGTAAGCAATGATAATTTATATACAACTGTTGGAGTTTGTACACTCGGGTAGATATCGGGATATAATAGTGCTTGTAGTCACAGTATCTTGTCTATGTAAACAAATTAGTAACTGATAATAGGTAATAACAGGAGAAAGGACAAATTCACATACTACCCGTACTGAGAATTTTCCATCAGTTTTTGAATTGGTTCTTACAGTGAAACTTACCTTAACCCTAATCGGGACTGAAAATTTTGTTCTCTCTATGTAATCCGCAGACATATTTTTTTTTCTGATTTTTTCATTCATTTTTTACCTGTAGACTTTTTTTTCACTGTATGTTTATTTCCAGTTTTTTCAACTTCCTTTGCTCTTTCCATGTTATCTGAAGACATTTTTTTCTGATTTTTTTATTCAATTGTTAGTAAACAGAATCTTTTTTTAACTGTTTATTTATATCAGGTTGTGTCAACTTCCTTAATCATAAATATATTGCAAAATCATGTGGAACTTGTCATCTTCCCTCTATGAAATCTCTCTATATTCCAGATTAGACTTTATGAGTGTTCAAATTGTAGAAACATGCATCTTTCTGATACAGGTCTAATCCATGGACAAGTTGGTTGACAGTTTCTTGAGTGTTGTCTCTGGGACTGAAGATGGGTGTTGGAGAGTGGGTGGGGGTGGGGGGGGTAAAGGTTTACATTGACTAAATGGTCCCTGTTTATTGATTCTGAGCTTTTGGCTGCTGTAAACTGGGAGTGTTAGGTTCTGTGTATGGCATTCATCAAGATGATCTTGAAGTTTATATTGGCCAACAGTTTTTGCCATGGCAGTTTACCTTTTAGAAAGGGGGAATGTTTGATATTATTTTGAGGCATATTTTAACAAAGAAATTGTATATATATAAATCAAATTTCTATACTGTTTTGATAAAAGATATAAAATTTTGGTTCTATCATTATTAAATGTCTCATAAAAATATGGAAAATATGATATACTAGGTACATTGTGTAAATTTCATTTAAAACATGGTATATTTAATGAATTTGGTAGATAATGAGTTTGTGTCTCTGTGGGAAATCCTTTATCAGACATAGGTGGGGTTCACATTTCACATTTCAACATGCTGCGGTCGTATCATGCTGCGCTTGCGAAGCACCTGTTTCTCGTTTTGATGCAAATTACTTCAAAAATTAATACCAACTAAACCCAAATTTGATAAAATAAAAAATCGTTGGTTTTTCATGTCCATAGGCAGTTGCAAAGAAATTTTGTGGTTTCCACAATGTTGTTTGGAACTTCCTGAATCCATTGCACCAAAAGAAACATACATGTATGTCCAATACTGAAATTCAAATCTGTTATATAAATCTCAGTGACATATGTACACTGTAAACAGCTGTTTTTACCTAAAGACAAATATAAATCGTTCAATTGATTTCATAACATGGTTTTTATAAACCACAACAATCCAGATTACTGTAAATAATTTATCTGACCTTCAGCTTTTATTTATTAATACAAGACTAAATGACAACCAAAAAAATACCGACACATTTTAAGACTTGTAAACATGTTTCATGTGTTTGTCGTCTCATCCCCTTTCATTTAGTTGTGGTTTTTGTTTCACAGTCACTGAGCAGGTCTTTTGCTTATCTTTGGGTAAATCCTTCCCTTATACTGGTTTTTATTTATTATTGGGTATTTCCTAGTTTACACTTATTCTTGGTAATGATTTAAATTTAGAAACAAATCTGGATGGACTGTGTATTGACTTGTGTTCTGAAAAAAGCTAAAATTTAGTTGGTAATTCAGGAAATTTTGTAACTTCTTTTTATCTTTTTAAAGCTAGAATTTAGTGGAAAATTAGCACTTCTGTTCATGGAACCCAGAATTTATATTGAGATGAGGTTCTAGAACTGTTATTAATTCAAGCTAAAGCTTACGTAGGAATTGGGGGCTCATTTTTTATATGATAAAACCTGGAATTCAGGCAAAAAAAGGTTAACTTTTAGTTTTGTCAGATTTTTGATAGTATTTGATACTCAGGGTGGAAATATGGAACATTTTATTATCAAATGCAAGCAAGAATTAAAGTTCAAATAAGGGACTTCAGATTATCTGATCTAAGCTAGATTTTAGGATGCAATTGGAACTACCTTTTGTTTGGTAGAAAAAGGGAATCCAGACAGTTATTAAGGACTATTTTTTATCTGATTGGAAATTAATGACATCTACATGTAGCTGTTTTAGAGAAAATTAGGGACATCTTTTTTTTTATCCAAGAATTTAGGTGGAAATAAGGGACTTCCTTAATCTAAGAAAAGTTTAGGTGATTTTTTTTATAGTTTTTGTTTATCAGATACCATCTGGAATTTAGGGGCCAAGCAACTTCTGTTTTTTCTGACCCAAGCTAAAAATTCTTTATGATTTCTATATGCATCTGTGCCATGTAAGGTTTTAATGTTTGTTTTTGTTTCTTTTTGTTGACTATGGTCTTGTGTGTTGTCTTTCATTTATAAATCAGATCCAATCTAGAATTTTTGTGGAAATCATAGACATCTGTTTAGGCCACAACAAGTTAATATTTAGATTCTCATCCAACTCATCTCTTAATAATAGACTGATGGTCAGATTTGTTTTTAATTTATTTCTACCTTGTAATTTTGGGGCCTATGTTGCCGAGTGGTCTAAGTACCCGGTAGTTGATTTAAACTTACCTGTACAGAACACTGTAGTCTATCACCTATTTGGCATGAGTGTGCACCTGACTTTGTACCACACAAAAAAGGTTGCATTTGACTAACATCACATGTAAAAATGTTTGTCAGTTACGGGTTCTCTTCAGGTACTCTGGCTTCCTTCACCATTAAAACTGACAACTGTGATATTACTGAAATATTGTTGAAAGGGGCATTAAACCAACAAACAAACCTTGATAATTTAGTCCCCCATTTCATGAACGGAACTATTGAGTGAATGTTTTAAAGTCTTCTTATCTGTTGTGGAAGTGAAGAATTTTGTAGAAATTCATGCTGAAAACTCAAAATTGCAAAATGATTGGGAAAAACATAAATAAATTTTTGTGTTATATGTTTTCTCACATATACATTTTTTTAGAATTCATGTAGGAGGAGTAATATTTTACATTACATTTTATGCTTGGGGCGATTTAAAGCTTCACAAGGAATGGTATTCCACCCTTGTAAAGTAAAAAATCCTTGTGGAGACCTCTAGATTTGTAAATTCCCTTTGTTTTACTTGTGGTTGGAGTGCAGTCTCTCTGACATTTACCCCATATGTTTACATTTTCATATAAATGAGCTTTTCTTGCCTTTTCTGATCTAAGATTGAGTTTATGGGAAATTAGGGACTTTTTCTTTATCTGATCCAAACTAAAATAGATACATTGTACTTTGGTTGTATGTGATCCAAACTAGAATTTCAGTGGAATTTAGGTACTGTTTGTCTTAGACAAGCTGATCCAAACTAGGATTTCATTGGAATTTAGGGACTGTTTATCTAATACAAGCTGATCCAAACTAGGATTTCATTGGAATTTAGGGACTGTTTATCAAATACAAGCTGATCCAAACTAGCATTTCATTGGAATTTAGGGACTGTTTATCAAATACAAGCTGATCCAAACTAGGATTTTGGTAGAATTTAGGGACTGTTTATCAAATACAAGCTGATCCAAACTAGCATTTCATTGGAATTTAGGGACTGTTTATCAAATACAAGCTGATCCAAACTAGGATTTCAGTGGAATTTAGGGACTGTTTATCTAATACAAGCTTGACTTGAGGCAGAATTTTAGATGATGTAGTTAGTGTGATATGTTTATTGGATTAAGTTCAGGATTAAGGTGAAAATTAAGGACTTCTTTCTTCTGACCAGGATAGTCAAAGGACTTCTTTTTTCTGACCAAGATATTCAAAGGTTGTAATATAAAGGGTTTCTTTTTGTGTTGGTTGAAATAAGGAACTATTGTGTATAAATCTCCAATTGTTTTTACAAAAGTTCTTAAGTGTAAAATTGATCCAAGTGTAAAAACTTCAAAGGAAAGCCCATTGTGACGTCATGATTTACACTTACAACATTTTGTGAAGTTGACTGCTGGTCCAAACAAGATTCTAGGTGAAATTTAGCCATTCTTTATGATCCAAGTTGTATATAGATATAATCACCCTTGTGGCAGCTATCAATCAAATTTGTTTGTAAACAATAAAAATGTTTTGATATGCAAATAAGGTCAACCTCTGCATATGCTTTACATAAGTTTGAATCTAATGAAGTATTCTCAATATAAGGTATATAATTAAGGAAGATTTATTTGGATTTTACCCTCTATGTTTTTCATTGAACAGCTTCAGTGGTGTAATGGTTAGTTTTATATGCTCACTTTGATTGTGATAAATCCTGGGTTGGATATTCAACCTGTTATGTTATGTCCTGGGTTGGATATTCAGCCAGTTGTGTAAGGTCCTGGTTTAGATATTCAGCCCTTTGTGTTAGGTCCAGGATTGGATATTCAGCCAATTATGATAGGTCCTGGGTTGGATATTCAGCCATTTGTGGTAGGCCGGGGTTGGATCTCTGACCAAGGCAAAGGAGTGACATAAAATTGGTATTTATTGCTCAGCTAAAACAAGTTGCATTTAAGAATTAGAGAAGTGACTGGTAACCCGAAGTCAAAATAATGTGTCAGGGTATTAAGGTGACATGTCTGTTGCCCTTTGAGCTATCATATTGAAATACTTGCACATCATGGCACTTATATTAATTCTCTCTCATCCTGAAAATGCTGTTAAGCAATATTCAGTCACTCAATCATTATCTATAATTGATAAGCGTGTTGCCGCACAATCGAGCTTTAGATGTATCATTATTATCCGCAGATCTTCACTCAGTTACCTGTAAATAATTACACTACGTTATTCTGCAAACATTGCATTCAAATAAGATTATGTCATTCTTTTAAAAAAGAAGAAATTATACTTTCAAATTAGGAGTTTTGTGTTTATCTTCTTCAGTTACGTTATTTTGATTTTAAATTCTGAAAGGAGGGAAGCATTATTCAAAACATGTTACATATTCGATAATAAGATTATGTATATTTGGTGAGCTGTCACTTTTTAATTGTATTTTTAGTCCTTTGTTAAAAAGGATAGTAATGAGTTTTATTTTTTATTTTTTAAATAAGATTGATTGATTGAATGTTGCTTAATATACAGAGGCAAATATTTCATGCATATTCGGGAAGAGAATATATTAATGAGTAATGATGAATAAACACCGCTTTGTACTAGACTGACACCCTGAGCTAGATTTTTAACGTGCTAGCCCATGAAAGCAGACATGGTACTTTACCCAGACACATTATTCAGACAGACTGTGGGCCGACCCGTGAGTCTTGGCTTTTACACATAAGTGCCTCATTCTTAGTTGAGAAGTAGCATATACCAATTTTAATGTCTTTGGTTTCACCCACAATTCAAGGCAAGTCAATTATGGAAGTTGATAATCCAATAGGCCAAGGGTCAATTTTGGGTCAGGCAAGTCAATTATGAAAATTGATAATCCACTGGGCCAATGGTCAATCTTTGGTATTGAAGTTAATAATCCAGTAGGCCAATCAAAATTATCCAATAATAATTATAAAGCCATTACCCATGGAAATTAATTTTTAAGAGTTCTGGGCAAATACACATAAAATTCTTATGTCAAGCCCTGCTTATTTTACTGCATGGTTCTCATATACATTGTATAAAATGCAACAAAATCAAAGGAAATTATGCATTTCAGTGAGTTATGTATTTTGTGGTTTTAGCAGGAAATTAAGAATGCTCAATTCACATTTTTTGTGTTCTAATTAGTAGTTTTATGACAGTCCTCCCACATTGAAATATATGTGTACAGGCACAGAGGAGCACCAATAAAATTGCATGACAAAGGAAACCACGCAAAATGTCTGTAAATTTGTGTGCCATGTTATATTTATAACAGTGTTAAGGACCAAAATAACACCAGACTTTTATTGTTGTCTTTTTTTTTTAAAGAAAATGTCTTTTTATAGAAAGAAAAAACTCTAAATGTCAGACTCAATAAAGTCTGTGACAGAATCATGCTTTCATTTTATTGTAGACAAAAGCTAGTCCTAATATTATGATAAATGTTGCAGTCAAGGGACGACATTTAAGATATTTATCGTTGATGTTTTGTAGGTGTTGGAGGCTATGTGCGATGTCAAGAATACAACTCACCTGCCAAGAAAAAGGTAATGAATATTCATATGGCCTTGTTAATAATTACCTGATAAAAAGACGCGACCGGAATCACAATAAATTAACATTTTGGAATTCCTACCTTGATGAGATAGCAAATGAAAAATTGATGAAATTGCAAAATTAGAAGATTAATGATGCATATCACTATAGGAGATTCTTGTATTGCATAAGTAATAATATAACAACAACACTTAGGAATTGCTACTGTCAAGTTTTTATTGAGTTTTCATAGGCAGATCCATAATTTTGGAAATAAGGGAGAGGGAATATTTGTGGACCTCTTGGTTTAATCAACTTGCCTTTGTGGTCACCTCTTTTAAGCAGCAAGTTAATTTTAAGGCCACCTTTTTTTACCCCATTGTTAACATTCTATTATGAATGAACTTTATTTGAGAGGTCACTTATCTTAAATTGTCACTTTTGCTTCTTCCTAAAGGTGACCTTTCAATACAGGTTTGACTGTTCATGCCCAGGGTCATTGGTTCTACCCCGGTTTCCTCCAACATTAACAGCAAGTGCCCTGATATAACTCAAATATTGTTGAAAGTGACATAATACCCAAAGCAAACAAACAGAAAAATAATCTACGTCAAATGGCTTGGTCACATTTTATTTTTTCTAAAACTTCAAAAAGGTATTGCCGTAAATGAAGGTTTATGTAAAATTAATCTTCCATGACCATGAAAATAAAACAAAATTTGCTTGTAACTTTGCCATCTAAAGATTATATAGAAATGGAAAAAAATGTAGGCTTTTCTTCTCAGGACTTTGTTAAAATTTTTACAGTAGATTTCCTGTAACATTTGTTGAAGTTGAAAATGGATTTTTTAACTTATGAATGAACAGATATTATCTCTCCTGCAGATTTTTTTGTAGGTGAAGGTTAAATAAGCATTGTTTGATTAAAATTTCTAATAATTGCATTTCCATTGGAAGAATTTTAATTAACCAGTATTGATTTAAACCTCCACATATAGGGAGGCATACCTTTAATTTAAATTTCCAACACCAATTTTATCTCTAGGATTTATTTAGCAATATGGAATTGGAGTTTACCTCCACAAATGTTGCAAGAAGTCCACAATAACAATAAGTGTGCTATATATCTCTTTCTGGCAAAATTTTAACTTGTTTTGTTGTTAAACCTACACTTAAAAACTTAAAGGAAAGTGAGTATGGGATTTTGTTTTCAACAATGTTGGCCTATTAGGTAAAAGTATCACTATCCACAGATTCTAATTATAGCAGAAACAAATGTTCATGCATGTTTTAGGCTTTAAATTTTCGGGTATAGTGTGTATGTCATAATGATGTCAAGTTAAAAATAAAACATTTTTCTGGATAAAAACATGAGCACAAAGAAAGTCAAAATTCAAACAAAAGAAAAATTACTACTCTTGCAGTATAGCCTTGTGCCACGTCGCCATCCCATGTTCTTTTACTGCCACTTGCAGAAAGTCACCACTTCTTTCAATTTTGGACAAAGTCTGAACTTCTAACACATAAGAATTAGTTTTTGTCAGTGTAATTTGACTGCATTTAAAAGATGGTGATTATTATTCCTGTGCCTGCACTATATTTAGAAAATATTCCAAAAAAAAAAGATTTAATAGTAGGACAAGCCATTATTTTATATCCCCTCGTTAATATTTGAGATTTGCTCATTGTTGAAATGATAGTGTTTTCAGTGTGTGTTCTTGTTCACATTGCAGTCTGTAATTAACCGTCACATGTAATGTACTCTATAAAACGTAACCCTGCATTTTAAAATGAAGCCTGATTTTACACAATGCAATCTTTACAACAATTACAAAACAATATAAGTAAATTGTTCCAACAAGTTTGATTTTACAACCACCAGAGGGGGGAGGGGCAACAATGGTTTTGATCACCCTTCCAGTTTTTATTGCAGAATAATTAAAATACACTAAAAACTGCCAAAGAATATCACATTAAAAAATGACTTGGCTTCTGAACTGTTTTCCTGCAACTCTCTCCCAAAATCTTTCTGACACCCCAGAAATAAAGGTTTACCATAATTTTAAAATGATTGACAAAGATGTGGTATTGATATATGTATCACATGGTGTAAACATACTAATTGTGTCAACTTAAATGATAAATAACCGTTCCAGATCATTGATTGGTTAGTTTGAATTATGTAGTCATATTCTTGTATTTCAGTTTAGGTGTTATTTAAGCACTAATGTATTGTTTGGCACTGATTGCAGATAATTAGAAGAATTTTTGTTTAGAGATACTGGTGTGATATAGTTGTTGACGATTTTTATCTTTTGTTCACATCATTTTGTTAATTGTTTTGGTGACTGGCGGATGTATATGACGTTTTGCTCTGTAAATTGAAGTAATTGATATAAATAGTGCATTTTGGTGCAGATCTCTATAAAGTTGGCGGAATTTTAAAATCTGATGTAATATGTTTGACAGCATTGTTTACGTTTCAATCCGAAAGGATGACTGAAAAAGCGTCGCCAATGTCCTGTGATAAATGGTATAATTACCAAAGATTTATTAGAAATGAGCTGACTTTGATCTTGACCATATACATAACTTAGTATTGTTTTTGTCACAACAAAACCTTTAATGTGACATAAACGTGTCGTTTGGAAGAATTTGAATATTTACAACAGAGAATTAGACCTGGCTCATTACTCTTATAGTCAGGGCATTGTGTTTTTTTAAAAGAAATTTCCAACTTCCATGCAAGGGAAAAGTTCACTTCTCTTTCAATTTACCCTTGCATTTAGCGCTTCATATGTCTGTGACATGCCGAAAAACATTGAATTGTGATGTCGATAGTAAAAATATTTTGTTTTAAACTAAATAATTGAAAGTGATTATTAAGATAAGTATGAAGAAAAATAACAATTTCTTAAAATATATGAGATAAATCATTTCTTATTTGTTGCAAACAACTAGTAATTGCTATTGTGAACACCCCTGGATGCAGAGACGTATTCATGTACTGAAGTGTCTCTGCGATGGAGATTGGAGAATATCATGTTAAACTGATGTGAATTTCTTGTTTATTGCATGTGCAATTCATGTCAAGCTGGATTCACATGAATTTCACAAGAACTTTTTCTGCTTGTATCCAGTACAGTCAGTGACAAAACTGTTCGTCAGAGTTTTTTAGTCATTATGGACTTCTAACTTTCAAATGTTTGTCATAAAAATTAATATCTGTAGCCTTAAAAAGTGGTACCATTTTTATCGAATAATACATGATTCTTCTTCATTGGTAAAGAATACACTGCATTTAAAAATTGTCTTTTGCAATATTTTATCTAAAAATTGTAAAAACTTGTAATAATTTTTAAAAGTCAGTCTTCGTAAAGTATAATGTTTCTATAATTATGTGAACAGTAAAAATATTTATACATGGTATTAGAAATATAAAACTAAAAATGAATGCATTAAAATTGCTGACATTACAGGTTTTATATTTATATTTGAAAAAAGATTATAATCGTGATAAGGAGAGACTCAAGTAAAACTGCTATTTAAAAATCTTAATGTCTTGTAAGCAAAAAGATTATTGTAAAGGAAATTGTCAACTTTGTATAGGTAAAATTAAATTTACTTAGAGTTTCTAGTTTGTGAATGTTTAGGATTTTTATTTAAAGAAAGATTTATGCTGATTAATTTTTTGCTTATTAGAGATTTTGAATTTTGTTTGCTAACAAATTGATAAATTCTTTATTTTGAATATTAAAAATATACCAGAATAAACATATTTTTATGTCTCTGCCTTAAGGCTAAGGGGGGCATTAAGTTTTACCCCCGTCTGTATGTACACACGCCCCTACATCTGTCAATTTTGTAAAAAATTTCTTGGCTAGTTTATCTTAGATTGATTTGATATTTGGTCTTAAGCATAATCAGAGTGAGTCGTACTGTGTCTCCTCTCTTCAGATCAATAATATGTCTACTCCCTGTTTGCCGAGACAGGGGCATCTGTGTCCCATGGACACATTTTCTTTATGTTTTTTTTTACGAATATATCATATCAGGTCATTAAAAACTTGAAATTGATGGATATGGCAAATGTAGATTAATTGGTAAACAAATCCTTTAAATGAAACAATTTGACGACTAAGAATTTTCTTTAACCAGTATTGAATAACTTGCCTTTCACAAAATGTGTTTGAAGCACGCAATGTAATACAGATATAATAGATAGGAGAAAAAATGTTCTCACCTAATTATTTTACAGACGCCATTGACTACACATTTAATGGGTCAAAATGGTTCTCTTAAATGCTATAATCAATAATTGGGTAAAGTCAGAAATTGTGACAATGCTGGTAACTGACTTACTGGAAGTATAAGTTATTCCTGTACCTTTTATTTAGATACATAGAACAAGAGTGCCACAATACCCCCAGAGCATGATGATACAATCAAACACAATACTTGCCGCTCCAGAGGTTTTTATGCCCCTGCATTTAGGATTGATTGATTGATGGACTGATTGTTGCTTAATGTTCAGCCCTAAATATTTCATGCATATTCAGGTCGAAGGCATATTAATGAAATAATGTTGAAAGGAACCTGCATTGAACTAGAGCGACATGCTGAGCCGAATTTTCAATGTGCTAGCTCACGAATGCAACATGAGACCAGCAGTAAGTCTTGCCACTTTACCCAGACACATTATTCTAACTAAGGGCCAACTAGTCTTTGCTCTTACGCCTAAATGCTGGGTGCTTAGTAGAGAAGCAGCAAATATTAATTTAATGTCTTTGGTATGATCTCGCCAGGGATCAGACCCATGATCTTCCACACTTGAGACGCCTACTTTTAGGCAACAGGGCCATTAAGTTTTACTCTACCATACATACATCAATTCTCTTCAAAGATTTCTCAGCTGGTGTATGTTGGATTGATTTGTATTTAGTGTGAAGCATTATCAGGGTGTTTGAACCCTGCCTCCCCTTTCAGGTCCGTCATATATCTACTTCCTGTTTGCCGGGGCGGGACATCTGTGTCCCATGGACACTTTTTCACTATGTTTGATACAGATGTTCCATGTATTAAGTACATGTGTACCATAGTTAAAAATGTCTTTTGAGAAATTCCAAGGGAGCATTTAGGTAGTTTCAAAAGATAGGTGGTTACTAAATACAGGTTAATTGTGTTTTGAGAATTTCCAAGGGAGCATTTAAGTAGCTTCAAAGACAGATGGTTTCTTATGACAAGTTAAATCAAAAGGAAGGAAAAATAGATATTTAGGTCCCAAAAGGAAGGTTATTGCTGATAACATCTATAGATGTTCCTTATGGCAGGTTTTTGACAGTATACAAAAAATCAGGAAACAAGAAAAAAACTTTAATTCAAAATTTGTAACATGCTTTTCACAGTTTCCTTTGTAATTCATAAAAAGTTATTGACAAGAAGTAAAATTCCTTGTCGTGAAAATTAAACTGAAGTGGCATAAAATTAACATAATAACTATTTTAAAGGAGAATCAGTGTATTAAAGTACATCATAAATTATCAAAATGATTAAATACTGATTTTTATTAAATGGAAATGTATTTTCATTAACACAGTTTTAAATAAATACATGCAAAAAATTGTAACATCACTTATCTCTTATAATATGTTTTTAAACTTCAAAAAATATTATAAGGAATTGATTGATCATATTCTTTACTCTAATAATTTATAAAAAAAATGCAGTTCTTTACTTGAAAAACTTCATCTTTTTAAAAATGACATAACAGTCTTCAGGAATTTTAACAGATAATAAACTTTAGGGCATTTAGGTTGTCATGAGAAGTATTATTGCAAAATCAACAATATATTTTAGGTGTTTTTAATTTTCGTGGTGTAGGAAGGGGAAGGTTTATATAAAAAAGAAAAGATATGGGTTAAATATCAAAATGACCACACTCCGTGATGAAAAAAAAACAGAGGGATCCACAAGGCCTTCAGCAAGGGTGGATTCCCTCTCCATATCAAAAGCTCTATCAGCCCAACAACTCTTACTTCTAAATGCTGCAAATCAATTTTGATATTTTTGGTTTGACCTGGCCAGAGATTGAACCCACAGTCTTCCACAACAGGTGTGAAAATGCTACACAGGAAACAGTGCCACACATGTTTACCATGTGAAAAACATAGAAGGATTACAAATATATAAAACAAACATTGACCAACGCATGTAAATTTGCACATGCGTTAAACATGAGTTAATAAAAAATGCATGAAAAAATAAGTTTTACACATCTTTTTCATGCCATGCTTTTGTGCCTTTTGTTAAACGGGTAAAAAACATTTGTTTTAGATGCATATTTTACATGACTAAGAGCATGCATGTAAAACTTATGTAAAACATGTGGCTGATAATGCATTTTTCATATGAGTGGTAAGAAATATGCGTTTTCCATGCATCCTCTAACGCATGTCAAACACATGGTAAACACATGTAAAATATGCG
>JARWCS010000004.1:7319304-7329574 GCA_034783895.1 Geukensia demissa
GTATTGGTGATAGGTTACAGTGATCTGTACAGGTAAGTTTAAATCAACTACCTAGACCACTCGGCCACCCAGGCCCCAAGAATCTCCAGAAATAATTCTATTTTCACTTCTCTATATTATACATTTCATGATATTTCTCTTTGAATTTTCTATTCTTCAATCTTGCAAAACTAGATGTTTGCAGGAGGTGCTTAAAGATTTTAATGAAAATTAAGGTGAGGGGGACTTTTAGCAGATGGGGCACTAATAGCAGCAGGGGGCGCTTAATAAAAAGAATACAGTACTTACTTGAACTTCATCCCTTGGGGACTATAGAGCTGTATCAGTTGTCTGCCATATCAAAAACCAAAAATATCCAAAAATATGGAATGACTAGTTTGCCTGGTACCCAAACCCCACCATGTTGTTGAATATTTTTAAAAATTTAAAACAATGTTCAAAAGCACAGTTTCTTAGTGGAAATATTTTTATCTCCACTTTTGTGATTATCTCAGAAAACTATATTGAGGAAATTTTGGAATCAATTTAAAAATTTAGTCAAACTTTGGTAATTTGAACAGTCAGTAGAGCAAATAAAACTGTTAATGATACAGGAATGTTTGAACGAAAGTGGTTGAAAAGTTCATAGAATCCTGACTGAAATGAAAATGGGATAAGTTTAGAGATGTTTCCTGCTCTGTTTAAAATTAACAAGCTTTTAAAATGTTGGATAGCTTTTAAGACCTTTATATTGGAAAAAAATAAGCAGTAAAAAGATGGATCAGTATGCTTGTTTCTATGTATAAAATTAAAGATATGGGATAAATGTCAGAGAGACTGCACTCCAACCACAAGAAAAACAGAGGGAATTTACAAATTTTGAGGTCCTTACAAGGCCTTCAAAAAGTGTGGAATACCACTCCTTGTGAAAGCTCTAAATTACCCCAAATCAAAAATCATATATACGTAAAATTATACTGCTCTTGCCTGAATATTTTAAAATGTACATGTAACAAAACATATATATCACAAAGACAAACCTATGACTACAATTCCTGACTTTTGACAGGCATGTGAGATATACCGGTAAGCATTTAAAAATTTGGTTTATCAGGGATTTTTCATAGGTTTTGACTTCAATCCATTGAAATCCAGTAAGGAATAAAAAAAAATCCATGAAAACTTCTAAAATGTCATTTTAAGATGTGTTTAATGAAACTATAAAAAGAAAAGTGGGATCTCTAAGGAAAAAATATTAATGTTATGAGAATGGATAAAATCTGAGAAGTTTGAAAATCTGACAAAAATGACTGAACATGAGCAGTGAACATCCTTAGGTAAACGAAGTTACAACTTACAACCCAGCAAGTTTATTAATTTGATGGTAGTTCTTTTGTTATTTCAGCACCCAAAACTCCCAAATTTTACTTGGACAACAATGCAGACAAAGTGCAGACAGATTTTGACATTGCCTGTATGAGAGCCAAGGTAGACAAGAAAAGTGCAGAATCATACGATGAAGGTCATCCTAACTTGAAACTGAGGATACCTGCTGAATCTGGTACCAAGAGTCAAACATCAGGAACCAGTCAGGAAATTACTGATGATCTAATAATAGAATTAGCCAAGAAAGATCTTGTCAACATAATGAAACTAAATGTAGGTGGATTTTGATAACTGTATATTCAGAAATTATTGCATTCATTTCTATTGAGATTTTGAAACTCTACTCCAAAATGCGAGATTAATTAATGTGATTTTAAGAAATCCTGTTTGTAAATAATTATAGTTACAGATGTAAGAATGTGAGTTCTTATTTTGGTGATTATCACTCAGTCCCATTATTTGCAATAAAAAAACATGGTATTGATTTCTGAATTTAAAGTATTGTATAATGAAAGCTTGAAAAAATGTTACTGCATAACAAAATAATACCATTGAATTTATCTACTTTGAAATTACAATTTTTTAAGGGTACCATTTTTCTGTGATTTTTTGGTTTACAATTGAAGTAGCAATCCATCTAAAATCAGACTGGAGTTAATTCATGCCTATCAAAAGACCACCATGAGTAAACGTTTTATCAGTTTCGACACCGTTCCTGATTTGTGTATGAATACTGTCCTTTGTATGAGTTATCATTCTTGAATTATATATTCTCATTTTGACATTTCTTGGATGCAAATTTTTTCCATAGAATTATGTCAATAAAAAAAACAAAAAATTAAATCACTGTGAACTACTAGTGTTGAAGTATTTTTCCAATGGGCCATGTAAAATTTAAATACCAGTCTTTATTAATTTTGCCTGTTTCAAAATTTTTGTCTGGTTGTTTAGCAGTAGGTAAAATCTGATAGGAATAAAAATCATAACCTGAAAGTTAAAAGTCAAGACTGTATATACAGAACAATACACACATTACTGTTAGTGTTTTTATTATGGCAAAAACAAATGTTGGAATGTTTCATTAATTTAAATTATTTTTTCATTTATTTATAGGATGCTACTCTATTGGACCGCAAACTGCAAGTACGAAGATTGAAAGGAGGACACACATTGATTAGACAGGGAGATCAGGTATGTTAGTATGATCCTTCTGTAAAATCAAGTAGACATATGTGAAGTGCAAATCAGCATTTTCTGTATCAGTCTCTTTATAACCATAAACATGGGTTTTCATTTTTTGGCCTTATTGTTGATATTCCAGAAACAGTTAAATCAATGTTCACGCTTTCCTAAGTTGGTGATCTATGCCCATAAAGGAGTAGATGTGATATGGCCTAAATTTTTCCACAAATTTAAATATTTGATTAGATAATTCAAACCACTTAAAAAAACAAACCAAAACTGCATCCTTAATGAAAGTGCAATATTGGTTTGTCTGTTTTTTGAACCAAAAACTTGAAAAATCCTCAATTATCATAAAAATATTAGAGTATAGGGCATTAAGTGAAATATTTAAACAGTCTTATATGCCACAAAAAAGGCCATTTTTGAAATAAGGACCCCTTTTCTGCATTTTTGGTTCTGTTTATTATTTTTTAAAGATGAAATTTACTAGAAAATTTTGGTCCTTATCAAACCCAGTCCTTTGATTAAAAAAAAGTTTTATGATTTTTTATACAGGTGAAGGTAATTGACATGTTTTTTGGTTGTAGGATGCTAGTTTGATATTTGTAGTGACTGGAGCATTATATGTTGTACAACAGATGGTCGGTGACGAAAAGAAAGAGGTTTGTCTACACACTTACTTCTTTCTTTAATTTTATTAAATATAAAATAAGTACAGTTTTTTTTCTGCAATAAGCCATGTGCACAGATACTCAAGAAAGGCATGTTTATTTTACAATATACCTGTAAATATTTTGCATCTATGTATTTTTTTGTACATAAAAAAACTTAATTATGTAATAAAGCAAGTTATAAAATTTAAGAAATATAGGCATACAGACTTGTAGAAAGCAAACTTCCACATCTGGCAAGAGACCCTAATTTTGTGGTATGATTAATGTTTGTCTGTTTTGTTTATAGACATTATTGTTTGTTGCCTGCCCTGGAGAAATTGTTGGATCCCTGGCAGTGTTGACAGGTGAACCCTCATTCTTCACAATGCGAGCCAAAGTAGATACGATAGTGGTTACAATATCCAAAAAAGAATTTTACAGGTAAGGCATCATGTGACCTTAGTATTGATGAAGATATCCTGTTCTATATAGTGTGAGCCATAACAGATACTGCAAACACGAGTCATGATAAATAAATTTACTTCATGTGAGATATATTTCATAATATCCTTGTTTTCTTCTATGATATCTGTTTGATATTTATTTTTGCTTAAATATTTGAAACATGAAATATTGGAAAATTTTCATTTCCCCATTTCCCATGCAAATATTTTCATGTGTACAGAAGTGCAGGAGTGACAAAAGAAAAAAAAAGAGGGGAGCAAGTGCAGATAAGTAATTTTAATAAGATTGTGGTTTTATGATAATATATTTTATGAAAATAGGAGATATGACATGATTGCCCATGAGACAGCAATCCACAAAATGACAGTTGAATCTAAACTTCTACAGGTCCCATTACGGCCTTCAACAATGAACCAGACTCCACACCATAAGAGAAGCTGTAAAAGGCCCTGAAATATAAAATGGGAAACTATTCATAAAACATGACAATCCACCTAATCTATTGCAAAAATGGTGAACAAATAACAATAAATGACTAATTAAACAAAGACAACCACTGGACTACAGGTTCCAGGCTTGGGACAGGCACATAAGTATGTATGATCAAACCTAAATAAAGTTTAAGACTTTCACAATGGCCTTTATTATATTTTTCATTATGATTTTACAATAAGAACAGCTACAGAGCTCCACATATAAACTGTATGATACCTACCTCAAAAATCCTCTTCTGACACATGTAAGAGCAATGAATTTCCAGCAATTTCAAATTGACTGAAGCAGCTTCATTGTTTTTTTTTCTGGTACAGATATTGCTTCAAAAGTTGATGTTAAGCACTGTTTATGGATTGACTTTGTAATAATTTTTATATTTGCAGTGTAATGAGAGAACAACCGTCAGTGGTATTAAATGTGGCACACACAACGTTAGTCAGAATTGCTCCATTTGTCAGACAGATTGACTTCGCATTAGACTGGATGATGATTGAAGCTGGAAAAGCATTATTTAGGTAGATAAATAGTAAATTCTTGCATTATGTTGAAGAATAGATTTAAAGATTGAAGTTAGATAAACATAATAAATGAAATTTTCAAGAAGTATTAAGTTTTAAGTAACCAGGATTTACTTTATAAATTATTTGTTCTTTGTTATTTATATTATGGACGTAGTTTTTTACCTTCTATCAGTAAAAGTGTTTATATTCATGAAGAGGTCTTGTTTCGAAATAAAATCAGCCATTTTCAAATATTACAACCTTGTATCTTAGACAAATCAAAGGTATTGATTTCGGGAGTTTTGATCCTAAAAAGTTTTTTTATGCACATGAGTTTTATGCATTTTTTATTGAACTTTAATGATATTGGATTTATTTATGTTTGCCCTTTGTAGCATTTAATGTTATTCGTCATCTTAAATCTTGCATTGTCCCTATAACACAAAACGTTATCATGAAAAACAAGGACTATAAGAATCATCATTATACTGAGAACAACAGTGAATTGAATCAAATTTGAAATAAAGATATATGTCGAGCTAAGGTGTTAAATACTGATGCTCAGCAGTGTTCCATTTAGAATTTAAGGGCAGAGGGGTACAACTGCACAATTAGGACACTTTAGTACAATTTCAAAACTGAAAACAGCACAACTGAAATTGATGACCTTTATGAAATACCAAATATCTTGTTATTTTTTTGCCACTAAGAAGTTTAATTAGACTGTGTCTATTATTGAAAGTTTAACTTCATATCCCTTTACTGTCATTGACAATCAAATGTTTTACAAGTACTTTCATCTCAGAAATACAAAGGGGAGCACCAATAGGGCAGAGGGGCACTTTGCCCCTCCATATTGGGCTATCTGGAACACTGCTCAATAAGACAACACATTACACAGGTTTCATTTAGTTGCATTATCAAGTTAGATGGAAACCTGCAAAATATTTGAGAGGCCAGTAAGCATTCAAAATCAACAGCTTCTTTTAGTCCACTGAACGGAATTCATCAAAACATTAATGCACTCTGCCATAGGATGTAAAATGTATGTAAATGTATTTTTGTAGACAAGGTGACCAGTCAGACAGTGTTTATATCATCCTTACTGGACGTCTCCGATCTGTCAGAACACATCATAATGGTAAAAAGTCGTTAGTAGCTGAGTATGGACGTGGAGAACTGGTAGGCATTGTAGAAGTATTAACCGACACAGCTAGAACCACGACCATTATGGCTGTAAGGTAGGTGTAAAAGTGAATAAGTTAGGAATTACGTGCTCATTGTGACATTAAAAATATTGCGTAAACTTTGAAAAAAACTGCAGATTGAGGTTGCTCTTATTTTTAGACAGATTAAGAAACTCCTTTGGTGTTATTCCTTTCAAAGCATTAAATTTTTAATGCCTAACATTTCCAATTTTTTCTTTTTTATTTCATTACATGCATCCTAAAAAGCAAATTACAGTCTTCAGTCAAAAGTTTTCGGAACTTGTAAAATTTCCCTATTATTTCAACCAAAACTACAATTTTTTGAAAAAGTATTGTGGAGCCATTTCTTGGTATACTATCAAAACTTTTGTACCATCAAATGCAGAATTATTTCAAGTTTATTTGTTTATTTGATTATTACATTTTATGAGTGCTTTTCTGAACAACAGCGAGTTGAAGATGAATAGTAATTTTGTTATTTTAGTTAAGCTGAATTATACAGAAAATATTTTGACATAATTTTTGTTTTGTGTTCAACTCGTAAGAAAATTTAACTTACTCATAACATATTTATAGCCAAATAAATAAATGAACTATTGGAAATTCTGCATTTGATGGTATAAAATTTATTAAAATCGACCAAGAAATGGCTGTGCAATAATTTTTCCAAAAAAATCTAGATTTGGTTGAAATAATAGGGTAATTTTGAAAGTTCCGAATACTTTTGACTGAAGACTGTAGATATTATGAAATCCTTATTATTTCTCCTTGGCTTTTGAGCTATAAAGAACCTAAAAATGAGGTGCGGTATGATTGCCTACCAGACAGATATCCAAAATGTGTAAATTACAAACACCTGACACTTCTATTTTTCTACTGTAATAAACTTTTACAAACTATTTCAGCCATTTGAAAGTTTTGTTATTTTCAAAATGATGTATAAATTTCAGAGATACAGAGTGTGCCCATTTACCAGCAGAGTTATTGAACTTGATTAAGCGGAAATACCCACAGATTGTTACCCGCTTAATTCACTTGTTAGGACAAAGGATTCTGGGACATATAGAGACCAGAGATTGTGTGCCATCATACGGTTAGTAATTCAGGAAATTGTTATAAGTAAAAACTATATAAAGATATAGACATCCACTGTTTAATGTCCTTTACAATTGTATGGCTGCAAGACACAATCCATATTAATTTTTTTACAACATGAAAATAAATCACATTAATCAATCTCTCATTTTCCTGAACTGCCTAAGATACACAAAGATCAATACTTGGTAGGGTCTTATACCAGTGCATATTAAAGATTTAGGAGATTTTCCATGAGTGTAAAAAATTCCGTCATTTTCCTAGTGGACTGCTGCAGAAGAAGCAAATTTCTCACACAAGTGGAATATTGCTAGATCTGCAATATGCATGAGTGTAAGAACCTGTTTCTTCTGTTTTCCTTCACAATCACTGGAACAATCAGATATAAATGGAACAGATTTGTACATGTCAGCTGACTCTCAGATGAAATGTACCTCACAGAAAATTTAAGATATAAATATACCAGTGTATTTATCTTTAAAAAATTTATTACAACTATAAATATCTCTACTAAAAATGTTACAGATTTTAGGACCTCCACACAACATGAGAAAAAACTCCATGATAATATTGAAAAGAAAGAATATGGCATGTTTGCCTGAAAGACACAATCCACATTAATTTTTACACACAACATAGTATCAGTTACAAAAAAATGCTTGTGATACATGTACTAATTCACGCAATTATATGATTGGTTGATTCAAACACTGGAGACAGTGTTGCATGAAGCTGACTCCATGGTAAATGAACAAACATCGATGAGTACTGTATGCTTTAATTTTTAAAGATATGGTACATCAGTATAATATACCATTACCACTTTTGGAATTAGGCTAATAACTAATGAAAAAGCAGTTTCAGTTATCTTAAAGCATTTTATTTTAATAAGATTGACAGAAATGATGTTGCAGCATTTTGTCAAAAAAGAAAATTAAATACTTTAAATAGTATAACATAGAAAATCTCCAGTTACCCATTGGTAAGATATCTTCTGTTTATTTGGTAAGGCGCTTCAGAAAATTCCCTGCAGTCTTAAATTTTATTATTTTTTTGTTATTTATTTCCCTTTGATCGTTCTGCCTAATGTTTTCAGTATAAGAAGCATGTGATCTAACAGATTATGATAATTGAAAATATTGGCAATTGCTTCTAGTATTTAAAATACTGATTTTTATGTTGCACAGAAAATGAATAATGGAGCTTTTTAAGGTTTTCAACTGAAATTATCATTTGTATCACTGCTAACTCTTTTAGGTTTCACTGAGATTATGTTGATAATTTCAATCTCAATTTTGAAAATGTCTGCCATTCTCTATGTATTGCACTATAACTCTCACAATTATTTTCAGCACAAGACTTTGTCAATAGCAATAATTATCATATAATCTTTGCAGGACTGTCAGAGCATGTGTCAGGGATAGATAAGAAAGTATCTGTTGGTAACCTAGCAACTGTAGCTGTGCTGGCATCATCCAAACATGTGCCACTGACCAGTTTTACATTGGAGTTACAACATTCACTGAGGGCCATAGGTAAGGCAAATCACATTTACCAAAGCTTTAAATTTAAATGTTTAATTGTAAAATGAGTGCAGCCTAATTTAAAAAATAATTCATGGCAGCCATAAGTTTGTTGATGATTTTAACATGGGCTGGAGTTGTTTTAACATTAATTTTATATTGGGCTGGAGTTGTTTTAACATTAATTTTATATGAGTGTAACGAGGGATAAGATATGTGAAAACAATGACAGCCCATGTTAAATTAGAAATGAACTTATGACTGCCATGAATTATTTCGATTCTAATATTAGAAATACGTAAAAATAAGGAAAAAGGCTGTTGGTTTTTTATATATGCTGTGCACAAAATTCATTGTGACATCATGATATTTGTGCTCAAAACATATTGTGAAGTCATAGCGCTTGTAAGTCATAAGTTTTTTAGAGATTTTACCATGGGTAAATCCTGTTGACGTTTTCAGGAGCCTGTATTAGAACACAAATTATTACATGAGAGAATAGGTAGTAATTTTATAGGTCGTAACATTGTGGAGAAAACTCTAATTTTAAGTGTTTTTTTAATAATTAATTGTTTAAAAGTTATCAGCCGGTAATACTTTCTATTTTTTAATTGAAAAGTTGGTAAGCTGTTCTGTAACATTCGGTACATTTTTTATTACAGGTGAGACAACAAGATTAACAAGTGATATCATCATAAATAATCTAGGAACTCATGCATTGGACAGGTAAATTTACTGAGAATCTTAATATTGAAAGCTATTGATAGTTGAACTGATATTTCTAAAGTCAAGATTTTTAAACCTTTTAAAGAAATTGATGGTTTCATATTTATATTATAAATACCATTATTAAAAGCTGACAACATTGTTTCAATAGTTCATTTATGGAGTGATTTTTTAAGTCTGCTAAATTTAATTATGGCCTGGGAAGACCTTCATGTTACTCTACTGGATGGGATGTTGCCCTGCAAAGTCTGCAAAATTAATTATTGCCTGGTAACAACTTAATGATCCTGACATTGCCCATCTAAGTCTGCTAAATTGCACATGGCATTGTTCATAACCTTTTTAACAACCTGTCAAGGGGTGTGAACATTGGAAAATAAAAAGCGAATGGTTTATTAAATAAATCTCAATTGAATAACATATACATGTACAAGTAAATATTAATTGCATAACACATACAAATAAATCTTAATTGCTCAATGCATACAAATAAATCTTAATTGCTTAATGCATACAAATAAATCTTAATTGCATTACACATACAAACACATTTAATTGCATAACGCATATAAATAAACCTTAATTTGCATAACACATATAAATAAACCTTAATTTGTATAACACAAAAAATAAATCTTAATTCCATAACACACACAAGAAAACACATATAAATAATTGCAAACCACATATAAATAATCTTAATTGCAAACCACATATAAATAATCTTAATTGCATGATACATACAAATAAATCTTAATTGCATAAAACATACAAATAAATCTTAATTGTATAACACATACAATATTTATAATTGCATAACATGTTTAGATAAATATAGTGTTACACTAGACAGGTAATTAGACATTTGCATTACATAGTTCAATAAAACTGTATTCAATAAACAGCTTAATACATGTATCAATAAACTAGTACTCCATTTGACAGGTAAATAAACCTTAATTGACAAGTAAATAAATCTTTGTTTACTTCTTCTGCATTAGGCAGGAAAATAAACATTAATTTATTAGAAAGGTAAAAAATACTTTCAGTATTTG
>JARWCS010000004.1:7388583-7399257 GCA_034783895.1 Geukensia demissa
CTTTGTTCACATTAACTTTGATTCGGCAACTCTAAGCCAGGTGAGCGATCACAGGCTCCTGGGAGCCTCTGGTTTGATTCCTCAAATAATTTAGGCATATATAAAAATACTTTTTCTAGTTTATTTTTTGTTTTACTGAAGTACCTTAACATATAGCAACATCTATGGATGTTTTACATAAAAAAGTATAGTTCCAAACAAGAACATCAGTATTTCTATATTTCTTTATCCTTAGAATTTTTTAATATGGTAACAAATATGCATATATATTGTACGGCTGAAATATTGCATTTTTGTAATATGAAGGCGTTCTTTTGCAGTTTGTTTACTTTTTCCAATTTTCGATTACTGGAAATGATAATTGATTAATCAAAAAAATTTTTAAAAACGATCGATTTTCAATTATAATCGACAATCGAAAGATCACTAAATGAAACCCAACCAATTTATAGCCTTATGAATGAGTTCAGAAGTCAGATTTACTCAGATTAATTACCCAGATCTGAAAACTATAAAAGGAAGGATATCTGTTTTCTAAGAGATTTGGCAAAGCCCAAAACAATTTCCTTTACCATGACGTCTTTGCATTCTGATTTATGAACAGGCGGAATAATTTTGAGTGGGTTGTCATTTAACACTCTTTCTTGAAAAAAGTAAATGGATTTAAAAAAATTACCTTGAAAAGAAAACATTTTAAAATATTTTCAGGTATACATGAATATTTCAGCACCCTTTTGAGGAAACATTACATATCTGAGTAGTACATGTATGTAATATCAGTATTCCAGCAAGCCATCTACATGTATAGAACGGTGGGCACCATAAGTGCCCCTTTCAGCACTGGTCTGCCCACAGATATCACCTAGATCACACTTGTTTTTACAACTTTTCTGAAAGAAATTATTTATAAGGGTTTGTTTGGGCTTATACCATTCAACACCTTCTAAACAACTTTATACATGATATTTCCAAAGAAGGTGCCCTAGGGTTGATGTTTCAAACATGAATTCTCTTGATGAGCACCCTGCCCATTTCAATTTCTCGCGAGAACACTGATATCATACATCACCTTTTAAAACTGTAACAGTTTAATTTTTTCCTAGGTTACTACATAACAAACCTAATTTTCATTGTGTTTACTTGTCTGTTATAAATCACATTTAAATTACAGTGTGTACTTTGTTTGAATACATTGAGAGTAATTTTGACAATGCTTCACAAGCAGTTTACCTACCATTCAAAGAGGACCAACAATTTAGGCAATTATTTATGACAGGACGTGTGATATCACTTGTTAAGTAACGATATTCATTTATGATTCTTTTTAAAATTGGTCACTTATATATTTATAACTGATTTTCAGATTGTCGGTTTTCAATAGAATTTTCTGTGATGTGGATATGAAATTAAATTTTTGAAATAACATTATTATTATAATTCACACTTGTGATAAAAAAAATTTAAAAATAGCCCCTGGAAGTCTTCACCAACTGATATGAAACATGAAATTAAATTTTTTAAATAATATAATTATAATTTACTCTTGTGATAATAAGATCTAAAAAATATTAGCCCTGGAAGTGGTTTTTGAATAATTGGTTTTTGTTTACTGGCGGATACCCTATCTCAACAGGTACCCAATCTCGCCATACAGAAGTTTTCTCTTTAAAGAAAATTTGTTTTAAATGAAAAAATAGTGATTCAAATAGACAAATATATATGTTACCAAATGCTGGTTTTTGTTTAAAATAATATTCAACCAGTTTTCTGCAATGAATGCATTGGTGAGAATGGGTACTTGGCGTGATTGGGTCGCCAGCCAGTATGGTTTTTGGACAACTGAATTGTGAAGTTTTTAAAACTGATTTTGCAGAAGTTAAACCATTAAAATTTCCCTGTTAAACTGCAAATTATAGAAATTACTGAAAATTATTGACATAATTCTAAACATAAATAATTTAGACATAAAGTATGGCCTTTATTGGTGACACCTTGATATTAAGAGGTGTGAAATTGGTAATATTATGAAAGAAATTAATTATTTGTAGAGACACCTTCTGTCCACGGAACTGATTAAATTATCTTATTAGATTAATATGAATACACTGAATTATATTTTTTAAATAAATGACGAATATTTGTTATAATTATGTCCAAATATCATGATAAATTATCAGAAATAATTCATTTTGGTCATGTCAGAGTGTAATTTTATAAACAAAAAATAAAAGGTCTGCCACCTTAAAGTTTGTTTAATGGACAGACTACTTTGTAATAAGAGTATATTAAAGTGATATCTCAAATATTTGAGTTCATGATAATGAAATTTTTTTCTGTTGTATTTGTATAGGTTCTGTTTGTTTTGGGTTATTTACATTCTTCGCCTCGGGTCGAAGGTCAGTATCAGGTTATTGTATTGGACGTCTTTATCGATTGGTCACTTAATAGTTATTTGTTTCCTCCCGTCATAATGTCTTGGTCATTCAAGTGGTCAAGCATGGTTTACTGGACAAAACTACTGTCATATTGTTTCTGTGACCTATTTATTTCTATGTATTTGACCTCATTAAGGAAGAAGTGAATTTCTTTATTTTGAGGGAAGCCTTTCATTGGAGGAGAATTTTAAAATAAAGATGGTTCTTTGATGAAGGATCTTAAAATCTTGTTTAGTGTGACTAGGTTAAAGGTGAAGTGTAATACTTGCCATCTTGTACTTTAAAACCAGAAAGAAATATTAAGCATTCAATAGGTCAGTCTTCAAAAAGGAGGTTTTTGCCAACAAGAAATTTCCCACCTTAAAGAAACTCCTTTAATTTTTTTTTAAATAAAGGTGCCTAGATCCACTTTGCATATATTTATGACTGATGGTCCCTTTCATTTGAAATTAAGAAATGTCCCATTGAAAAATAAACAATGTAGCAATATACAAATGTCCATACCATCTTAACAATAAACAAAAAGCCTCCCATGTTTAGCAATATACAAATGTCCATACCATCTTAACAATAAACAAAACACCTCCCATGTGTAGCAATATACAAATGTCCATACCATCTTAACAATAAACAAAACACCTCCCATGTGTAGCAATATACATTTGTCCATACCATCTAAACAATTAACAAAAAGGCCCACATGTGTAGCAATATACATTTGTCCATACCATCTAAACAATTAACAAAAATCCTCCCATGTGTAGCAATATACAAATGTCCATACCAACTTAATAATAAATAAAAAGCCTCCCATGTGTATCAATATACAAATGTCCATACCATCTTAATAATATACAAAAAACCTCCCATGTGCATAAATAAACAAAATTCCATTTGAGCAATAGACAGAAAGCTGTAGGAATAAACAAGAAACCACCCATATGTAGCAATTTGAAATAAATCTCAACCATTTGATCAAAAAAACCAAATAGCCACCCATTTGTAGCTATAGGGAAAAGTCCATTTCATTCGAAGCCAACAAAAAGCCACCCATGTATAACAATATACAAAAGTCCATTCTGTTTTAACAAGATACAGAAAGCCACCCATGTGTAAAATTATACAAAAGTCTAAACCGTTTTAGCAATAATCAAAAAGTCACCTATACATAGCAATATACAAAGTCCATAAACAAAAAGCCTCCTGAGTGTAGCAATATACAAAATGCAACACATACGCTAATAGATAAAAATTTATACCATTTTAATAACACCCCAACCCCTAGTGTAGCAGAAGATAAAAGCTTAGACCATGCCAGCAATTTACAAAAAGTCTAGGTTTTGAACTTTCAGTAGCTTTTGTTTGCTTGAATTTCCTTCTTCATCCTCAGAAAGAAAGATAATTGATGCATGTTTGACCAATAATAAAAATGTTTCTCAAAAAGTCGATAGACTTATCACTACTTGTAAGTCCTGTATAACATTTGTAAGTTACGATCATTCATAACACTTATGACCTTTTGTGAAACTGTCCCCTGGTTAATATTTTTATCACAATTTTGACACTTGAGATAGTAGGTTATATATTTCTCGACCCAAACAAAGTAATTACGAAACTGATTTGTTACATGTTTATCAAAACTTATGTGTTTGGTAAGTTTACTAAACAAATTTGCACAATTTGTCAGAAATTTTAAAAGAAAAAAATTGGATCGTCTTGTCAGTCCGTAAGTGTCATAAAATTCTGGTCAGAAATCTGTATGTGTATCGAAATTTCAAACGCTCCTTCACAGAACATTAGATACACAAAATATCAGAAATCAGTAAATTAATATGAATATGCCAATGTTCAGTTACAAAGTATTGAAAATATTCCTTCCGTATCAGTAATTTTATTGTCTTAAATCAGTGAGAGCGAAAAAAAGACAAGTAAATTGATCCTTGGAAATATCTGAAATATTTCAGGTTTGGGTTTAGTTTGACCTAAGTTGTATAAAATGGAAACATTTTTGTGAGTATATTATTGGAAAATTGACATCATCCTGTTAACTGATTGCTACCTGTTTAAGTAAACTTTTTTCCGAGTGAATCTTGGGATTTAAAAATGTAATTTATCGAGATAAAAGTAAATGTTTGACAGTAATTTCAACAGTCATTTAAGCTGAAGTGAATCGTTGGAGTTTTCTTTCCTCTTGAGGGTAGAGCTCAGTGGCAACAGTATCAAACATGTATTGATTATAATATGTGATACAGTAATTATTCATGGTTGATTGAACACGGACTAGGGAAAAATTACGACATTAATTGTTGGGATAATTTACATTCGTTGACTCTGTTAATTCCATTGGCTATATTAAGAAGTTGTACAATTGTAATATGATCGTCTGCTGTCCAGGAAACGTTTCTAGTTTTATTTCCTGAAAATCACAAGGATCATCTGTCAAAATTTAAGCATTTTATTAGGAGAATTTAAACAATCTTCAGTTTTCGTCTGAAGACTCTAGGATATATACATGTGATATATTTGCTCTGTGTTGTATTTGGGACATCTGAAATGGAGATAAAATTTGTTTGTCTTGCCTGCTAATTATGACTTTTGGTGATGGTATGGGACTTGTTTGTTCAAGTTCATTAGGTAATTATTAAAATTTGTATTTTACAGTTGTTCAGTGTGTAAAAATTATTTTGAAAGTTTTTTCTCTCTGTATTTTGCAGTTGACATAATATTTTGAATTTTTAAAATGTTTTCATGTACACATTTACAGTTGAGCTTTGTTCGTGTCTGTTTGAATTTTGGGTGTGAGATAAACTGAATATCTTAAGTAGTAAAATAAATTTACATTGTTTACCTAAGTAAAATTCAAATTTAGGTTTCAAAGTTAATGATAAATTTATGATTTATAATTAATATGATTTTTGATAAATTTGCATTGTTTCTCCATTAAAATTGTACAGAAAAATTAGATGAAAAAGGTGAATTTTAGATGTTAAAATTTTTTGGTTAAAAATGTGAATTTTATTTTATAGTATTTTTTGGTTGGCAGATTGCTTAGCTAACTGTAGAATAAATCATAAAAAAATAATGAAAAATTTTGACAGTCTCTTTACATTTACTTTCCAGGAACATTGCTTTCAAAATTTTGTAATATTTAATGTTTAGATTTAAAAATCAGGTATATGCTATGATTATCAATGAGACATTCATCCTACAAAGTCCAAATTAGATGTAATTTTACAACTGCGACAAAACTGTCTGGTCTTCAACAATGGAGAAACTTCTGTTATTAAGGATAACAAAAAACATTGAATGTGAACAAACTTTTGAGATATTATTTCTGTGGATTTAAAACTCAGTGTGTTGTTTGACTTTTGAATATGCAGCCTCACTATAAATGTTTTTTAGATCTCCTAGGTACTTGGTTAACCTGAAAATTATGCTCACATTGCAGGGGATCAACCTTTAGAAGTTTAAGCTCCAAATTTACAAGTTAAAAGCTAAAACTTGTCTGTCTTATATAAGAAGTTTTGTTTAATTTATTTTAATTTCAGTCTTTTTAAGTGCTCTTGCTTTAAAACCTGTATGGTGTCAACAGGTGTATAATAAAAAGATTGACACAAAGTGTTTGTTTCAGTTTTAGAAACCTGATTAAGACCTCCAGAGCACTCATATCTTTTTGAAGATTTCATGTTTTTTATCGCAAATGACTGTATTAATTTTAAAAGTCTACCTCATTGTTGAAATTTAAATTAGTGATTCCCGTAGGAGTGTACGGGTTTAATTTAATTGTAATAATCTCAACCAATTTTCAATTTTTGCTCTCAGTTTTCAAAAGGAGATTTTAAGATCTGTTCAAGTTACGGTAATCAGTTAATAATAAACTGAAATAGAATCAAATTCTATCTGTTATTGTAAGTTTACATAGTGGATAGTGACCCCCTAAGCTTTAGACATTAACCCCTAAAGAGTTCAATTAAGTATCATTTTAAAATGTTTTGATGATTTCATTATATACTTAAAATTTTCATGCTGTGAAGCAATAAGGTTGTTCAAATAGAGCAATCATTTGTTAAATTTTGATATTTCCTTGTCTGTAATTATTTGTCTGTAATGGTGAAGAATTCATTAAGCTTGATATAGTTGCTGGTGTTCATCAGTCTAATGAAAAAGGGCATTAGGAAAACCTTTTCTTTTGTGATAAAAATAATAAATGAAATTTATAGTTATAAAGAAATCTTTTGGCATGAAAGGGAAGACATATATAAAGAAAGCATTGTTAAGCACTAAGAAAGGAAAGTAACTCAATTTATGTTAAAATGTTAAAGATTCTATAAAGTATTTCATTAAGACCTTTGCCATTGACTTCTTTCACTTAATCTGTTCTCTAGTATTTAAAAAAACAGTTTTGGTGAGAATTTTTCTATGAATTTTGTACAGATTCCACTGATACTAAAGTTGTAAACCATTTATCCTATTTTTATCAGATGTTGACATTTCACTGTTTTTCTGTTACTATAGAATCTAAAGTTAAGTCGAACTACACCCACCACAGTTCATATAAACCTCAAGTTCGACCTTTCCTTGAGGTTTCCTCTATTCGTAAGTATGAATTGCATGCACAAAAAATCGGTGTGTGAAATTTTTAGTCAGTGGTAAATGGTCAAGCAAGAAGTTTTCTGAGGTTCTCAAAACAAGTGGTTATAACTGCACATGTCAGCGAGAATACTATTCTATGTCAATTCATCGTGACTGTTGTGTGTCAGCCGGAATACTATTTTGTGTCGCATGATCGTATATCTGACATTGCTGTATACATGAAGGACATCCTCACTCCAAAACATCCCTTTTGTAGCCCTTAATATTATTTAAAGTTTATCAGCCACAATTTTGAAACGCAGATTTCACAAGACATTTGACTAAATAAGTTCATTTATAATACTTAAAATCAGGGTTTATTTAATTGTTTTTTAATCTGCTTGTTACAAAACATGTCATATTTTTAATGGATTTAAAATTGAAGTAATGAAAACAGTTGTGACATTGACAAGAAATTTTTTATTTAAATTTTGAGGAATTCTTTTCAATAGATATAACAGTACTATTGAATTTCTTTATAACCAATGTTTGGCTGTTCCAAAATTTACTGACATTTTCAGGAAATAGATAAATTTTGTTAGCAATTTTGCAGTAAGTTTAAACCTAAATATTTGAACAGGGTTATATTTTAGAGTTTTATGATTTTGTAAAATACTATATAAAGGTGATTGATTTAAAACTATTTGCTCATTAGCTACTTACCCCCTCTCCCCCCTAATGTTCAATATTGAGAGCATATGAAAGTTCCAAAACCTAGAAACATCTTGCTTGACTTGACCTTTGAACTTAATTAGTGTATTTCTGTAGCATGTGATTCATCCATAGAAACAAGCCAGTATAGATTATATATTCCGTAGGGGGCAGGGCTATATGATTAAAAAAATATTTATCAGGGAAGGTAACTCTGAACTTAGGTCTGCATGGTGAGGTTTTGTGTGCTAGTTAACACCGATTGTTACTGTGTGCTTTTGTTTTGTGTTACTTTTAGTGGTTGTAGTGTACTTATTGGTTATAGGGTGTAATAATTTGCAGTTTTTGGATAGATACATATTTTATGGTACAATTGTAACAGGCAAGTTATTGAAGAATTGTTTACCACACAGTGGGTGGATTCAGTTCCTCAAATTAACCTTGCTCCAAACACAAAAGTTTCCATATTTGAACTACTTTAAGAAACGAGTTATGCTGTATGACGGCATGTTTGTTAGTCCAAATTACAAACAACCAAGTATCTACAGGTTATAAGGCCTTCAACAATAGACAAAGATCTACACCAAAGGGATAGCTGTAAAACACTCCAATAGAATATAAGGTCATTCAAAAGTAATAATTGGTTAGTTAAGCTTGCAATGTTTAACTTCTACTGACATTTAGTGGGTGGCTGTCTCATGGACAATCATGCCACATCTCCTATTTTTATACAATGTATTATAAACTCAAAAACAATGACATCCTCTGAACCTCAGGTTTCTGCCTTAGACACTTAGACAACAAAGTTTTAAATTATACACATCTGTGGCAACAAATGTTATTCTGTGTATTTTTGAAGAAGAATTGTTGGGCTTATCATTGTATGGGCAGAGACGAAAAGGTGCGAAGGGATCACTCAAGTTTTGAGATTGTGAATTAATAAATTGTGAAGATGGTGGCTTAACTGCTAATCATTGCTTTGTTAAATGCTTGGTTAACTAGACTTATAATAATTTTTGTGGCACCAACATTTGTCTAATAAAGAAAATTAATCTGTGTATCTATTTCGGGACCTTTGTCTCATAGATACATAAACATAATAAAGCCGTTTACAAAGAAGTTGTTATTGAATTAGCCTACTTTGTGTTGCTAATAGCAACAAAAAATAATAATAGATGTTTGATAATTCACATGCAATGTATCAATAAAATAAAAATTTCAATAAATTTGTTAATAATTATTATAATTTGTATGGCGGACATTGACATTCAGAAAAAATGTGTATTATTTTCCAGTATCAGACTATCCATATCAATTTAAATTATGTTATGTAAGCAAACTCATTACTGCAAAGCAAACAAACCAGGGAAATCAAATTTCATCACTTTGTTACTGATATATTGCATGAGTTTTTCAAAGTCAATTAAAAGAAGCAAACATAGATCACAGAAAGCATCAAAACAACTAGTCTTTAGAACTTCCAAAGCCGTCATTAAGATTTTCAGCCTGCTGGGAATTGAAGTAGTATTGTACAGGACAGTTCAATTTAAAATCCTTTTTTTAAATCAATGATTATGCTTTTATTTATTTCATATTGAATTTGAGGAAATAGCTGCAACAATGCATTGTCAATAAGCACCTGCAAATGCTGTATAAAGTGAAAATTTGTGTGTGGGGGTATAATTTGCTCTTTTCACATTTTGAAAGGACCTGGGTAGCAGAGTGGTCTAGTTTGTTGATTTAAACTTACCTGTACAGATCACTGTAACCTATCACCAATATGAGTTCTTGCTTGACGTTGTACCATACAAAAGCGGGTTGAGTTTAACTCAATTTACACATAAGGTTTGTCAGGTACTTGCCCAAGGTTGGTGGTTCTCTCCAGGTACTCCAGCTTCAAGTGACGACAGCGATATGACTGACATATTGTTGAAAGTGGCATTAAAACCCAAACAAACATTTAGAACCATAACATGAAAATATCCCTCAAGAAAATGAAAATTGTAGTATGGACATAACTAGAGAAGTATATTATTTCACAAAATTATATGAATGCAAAGTCATTAGATTCATACAACACCCTCTGAAAATATCAAGGTACATTGTAAATGCTTATACAAAATGTTTTTTTTTCCCAAAGCTTTCTCCAGTTATACTGTTCAGTTGCTGTTCTAGTAGCTTATAAACTTGTAGGTACTGACAAATTCTGAAATATAAACTACATAAAACTGGAGGATTTTTCAGCAGTATAATGGACTATATTTTTAATTCTTGCAGTTAGAGAATCCATGATTATCAATGAGATACTAAAGAAGAACTTTTTTACAAACACCTGGTCATTCTATTTAAGCACATTTATGTGAAGGAATTTTTCTTGAAAGCATTTAAACCTATGTGTTAATGCATATTGCCTAATTAAATTAAATTGTCGAGCTATAAAGCAAGAATGTTTTAAATACTAACAAAAATAAATCTTTCAGTGCAGCTGATTTAATGTAAACAATCCAACTTTCAGTTTTAACATATTTCCTTAGTGAATTCCTTTAAAGTCTTTGTGGTTAAGTAGTATTGAGTCACCCAAACTAATTCCCTTTCATTTTATTTTCCCTTTGTAGAATGTGACCACTAATAGCAAGATTGCTTAAATTGTTAAAATCATGGTAATAAAGCTAAGAATTGTACCCTTTGAACTTACGGGATTCCACATTAAATAATTATAATAGAATAACACTTCTTCAAACCTGTCTTACACCATTTTTTAATAAAATAGAAAGATTTTTACCGTTTGAACTTATGGGATTCCAAAGAGAATAATTATAATAAAATAACAACTACTTCAGACCTTTCTTATACCATTTCTTATTAGAATAACATAAACCTGTCTTAATATAAAAATAGGAGATGTGGCATGATTGTCCATGAGACAGCCACCCACCAAATGACAGTAGAATTTAAA
>JARWCS010000004.1:7408964-7422830 GCA_034783895.1 Geukensia demissa
TTTTAGACAATTATTCTGTATCTTTATATTTTTTTGGCCATTATTCTCTATTCTGTATACCCCATCCACACCCTCTTTCATGATCGGTTGTTTTTAGGTTTTGAACTGCGTGTACTCTTTCGAGGTCGATATCTTTGTTGTATCATGCATGTATCAGTTTTAATTGAATTAGTTGTTCGTTTTCAGTATCGATCTAAAGTGTCAAATCCATTTCAACCGATTTTTATCGTGTGTTTTGTTACACCACTGTCCCAGGTTAGGGGAGGGTTGAGCGCTCACACTGTCCCAAGCTAGGAACTTGTAGTCCAGTGGTTGTTGGTTAAATAGTCATTAATTGTTATTCGTTAACAATTTTTCAATAGATTAGGTCGGTTGTCGTGTTTTATTAATAGTTTTACGTTTTGTAATTTGGGGACCTTTTACATCGTCTGTTATGGTACAGACTCTGGTTCATTATTGAAGGCCTGTAGAAGTTTAATTTTGACTGCCATTAAGTGGATGGCTATTTCACGTATAATAATGTCGCATCTCCTACTTGTATATTTATAATTGGCGTTTTACATAAGTATAGTAAAATTTGAGTAATTGAACGTATTCCGAAATTTATAATGGAAGGGGAAGCTTTTCTCTTGTAGTTTTAATGTGAGATTATTTCTTAATGAATGAGGAGACAATATAAAGGAATAGATACCTCCGAATCTCTGGTGATAGGGCTGCTCAATGGTGGATAGAAGCTGTCTCCATATATTGGAGAATCTCTCGCTAAATATTGTCTGTTGAAAGTTTTCTTTCTTACCCATTCACATATATTTTGCCTACAAATATATAAGCATAGATACATTATGTACAATTTACATAGTTGTTAGGAAGATATAAAAACGAATTCCAATGTCCGAGTTCGACTCTAAATTCAACGTTGATTATTTCGTTTGTGTCCAGTTTTTATTTGACAAAAATTAATCATTTTTGAGTGAATTCCTTTCATTGGGATTGTATTTCAATTGTGTCCACGGCATGAAATTAGAAGGTTTTGCTCCATATGTCACACCGTATATTGAAAAAAAAACTATAGTTAAATGTAAGGGACAGGTACTTTAAGGCCTGAATTTGACCCGAATATTAAAATTTCAGTATAACAATTAACAACCTCAGTTGTATAAGTTGAACATTTAGGCCTATATCAGAATACCTAGATTGAATTTTCTTACGGAAAGGTCGTTCGGGTTGTTCTGCACCTGCAGGTAGAACCTGTGTAAACATGGCGTCCGTTGGTTGAGCGGGATGTATATAAATGTATACAAATACTCGACCACCATTTCCCACAGGAAGTGTCGGGAAGAATAGGCACTAGGTGTCTCTTTCCTGAAGGCCATGGTCCCCCAAATGGGGCGTCCCTGGTTGTAGGGAATGTATACATTCATGACCCGTTCAAATGAAAACTTTAGATACGTCAATGCCACGTTCTAATATCATAATATAAAGAGCATTGCAGCAGCTCGTTGTGATTGGTCAGTGGGCAGCCAGTTTCAAGATTATCAACTTGTTTTCCCGTTCATAATATGACCGAAATAATGCCCCCCTGGACGTTTCTAGCTATTCTTACATTGACTTGCTTTGCAACGACACTAGCGATTTTGCATGAATATGTAGTCTTTCATTTATGTGTGTTTTACCTTTTTACGCAGCAAAGTATGGTTGGAATGGTTAATATTACTAAGCAGACGACAACAGCAAGTACCACAAGTATACAGTCTATATCACAGTTTTCCATGAAGTTTCTAGACTCTGCAAATCCTGGGCGTGGTTCATCCGAGTCTTGAAGAATTATTCCACACCGTTTGGCCACTCTCTGACGAATTGTCTTCCCATTCGTCGGTCCTAATTTCCCAATCCAATCCAGCTCTAGAAAGAACTCTGGTTCTGAGGGTGGCGGACATGGAAATTTGTCCCACATGTCTGTTGGATCTCCCAATAAACGAGCAGGTTCGCATTCTGGTGTACACTGCAGCCATCGTTTGGACGTATAGGACCAATAGTAGGCTTCAATTCTCTGGAAAAAAAACCCCAAAATAAATTATATAACTGCTGGAAATAGGACTCTAAATTGACTTTTGTTTATAGGTTTTACATGTATATCGAATTGGAATTGTCAGAATGTATGGACTAAATGGCAACAAGCACGTGAATGACTGTTTTTTTTTTTCAAACTGAAATGTGCCAACAAAAATAAATAAAATCCAAAAATACGTTTACATTTACACCAAATAAAAGTTGCACTGTAACCACCTGCACATGGCGTGTTATTTACCTCTTCACAATAATTATTGCTATCTTACATGTAATTGGACTACATGTAATTGAAGAAAACTATGCAACACTCTTATCACTGACCTGACAAGAATATAACTAGACAGGAGATGAGGACTTGAGTCCATTGGTTTTACGTATATTTTATTTGGTTTAATGAGGTGTTCCCGTCCGACTGAGAGCATTAATTTGCTGTGTAGGACGTTAATAACTTTCAACCACCCCCCTTATGAAGTGTTTACATGTATTGTCTCTGCTGTTCATAGACACATACAGACATAAAATTCTTGCGAAACGAATGAAACTCAACACTACTATCTTTTATACCGCCAATCACGTTCATTGTATTGAAAAAAATCAAATCTTTACATAAATGTGTCTCATGAAGTATGACCTTAAATGTAGCAGTGTTCAAGTCCTCTGGGGATTCTGCGCTACATTAGTGCCAAGTAATTTGTTCTTTGTCAAGAAATACACATTGCCAAAAGGAAGCTATTTATTATATACACAAGTTACTGATCAGCCAGAGGATACATTTCTTCAAATAAATAAAACATTAAGATATAACCATGTATATACGATGCGCTGCATAAATTATTAATTTGAAAATTGACTAGCAAGGTTTCATTTTGATTAGGTTAAAGGTTGCAGGAATATCGGGCTACAAAGCGTAGCGATGTGCAAGATTTTCTTAGGAATTTTTAATATTTTCGTGTAGAAAAATTACGCTTACGCATTTTTTTTTTACTAGCTTTAAGGTCGTCACAGACAATTTTTAATTTCTGTTTACGTTCACGGGCGCTAGGACAATACGATCACTATATACCCCGCTTGTGCGGCCGTCCCAACGTCCGTTCGTAATGCTTAAGAATACTTATCTACAATTGCTTGTAGATTTAATAACTGTTTCATAGAATCTTTATAGCCAAGAGTTATTGTGTACCTCCTGTTTTACGTTTTTATCACAAAGATATATGGAGTTTCCCCCCATTACAGAACACGGAGTGTGCAATTTATAACATTAGGGCTACAAATGCCCATATTCGCAACTCCAAGACCAATCAATGAACTTAAAGAAACTTTGAATGGAACTTTGTTCCTTTGTTTCATTGAGCACCTCCTATTAAACGTTAAGATCTGGGTTTACCCTAGCAAAACATAGGCTTAGACCTATTTAAACGTTGGAATACCAAGCCCTTATCTGTAACTTCACCCATGACTACTGAATGAAATCTAATAAAACTTTCACAGAAACTCCATTACATAGTGCTAATGTCCACTTGTTATTTAACGTTTCGCGCGAAAACAATATTTGGGATTCTCATAACAAAGCATGGATTGTTCCATTCTTTAATTAGTGGTAGCAATCTTTTATCCGCAACTATTCATAGAACGCTGAATGAAAAATCTGTATTACACAGCGCCATTGTATATTTAAAAAAATATCGGAAAGAAATTTAGAGTTTCCCAAAGCAAGAAATAGACTACCATCATACTCAAATTGGAATGAAAGCGGGTCGGAGAGGGTATGATTTAGTGGGCTAAATGCTTACAGTGCCTCTAGTTTTTTTTAACCAAAGGGTTGATGTGAGCTATCGTTATCACTTTTTGTCCGTCGTCAGTCGTCCGTCAACATTTCACATTTTGAACATCTTCTTGAGAACCAATGAATGAATTGTTAGCAAATATGGAATGAATGGTCCTGATGAGGAGCTGACCAAGTGTTTTTACTTTGGTGTCGTACCGTCATCCAAAATTCGCCGCCAAGATTTATTGCCTTGATGTCAATCCGTCATCCAAGACGAGCACCAATGGGGAATTTATTTAACATATAAGGACGTCTAATGAGAGGAACACACAAAAGACTTCGTTTGAAACCTTGAATGGATTGAAACTAAACATTGCATGAGTGTTTCTAATGATTTGGTGGTCAAGTGCTTTTACTTAGGTACCAATCTGTCATTTAAGATGACCGCCGTGACTTTATTCAACATAAGCCTATGGAAAATATATACCTAAGGCTTCCTTTTTAGAAGGACTGAAACAATATTATGAATCACGATTGATTCATCACTGACCATGCAAATGTTGTTACTTATATGTGCTGATTCATCATACACAAGATGGTCGCAGGCTTTAGACTAACCCAATAGGAAACAAAAGATGTCTTTGTAAAACTGAAACCTATTTCTAATGAGGTGCTAGACCAAGCGTTCCTGACTGTCAGGTTTAACACAGGACTCCATGGGAAATGAACTCAGCAAAATTCAGTTTTATAGAGAATCGATTATAGATTATAACAAACATGACATTAATGCTCATTATGGGGTGTTGAACAAGTATTACAACTTTGATGCTGCTCCGGAACCAAAAATAGCTGCCAGTGGGCTATAATGTCAAACAAAAATCGTCTTTTCATAAAACCGCTATATGGATTGAAATTAATTAACATGACATAAACGGTGTCGATCTGCAAACTTACATTGCCACCAGCGTGCGACTTTAAATAAACATTTGACACTATGGGAAATTCATCCTGCCCTTTATGAATTTTTAAACGATTTTGTGGTAATTACTTTTCAAATTTGTATCCAATGACTTGTCTGTCATCACAGTCGGTATATTAGGACTGTAAATTAACTATTTTGAAGGATGGTCATTGGGTATTCCCTTTAAGAATTACCAACATTGGGTCAACGGTTACAGGCTCCTTTTCGTGTTTATTCTCATTTATATACTCTGCAGGTATTTTGAAAAATTTTTACTCTTAGTTTATATTGATGCCATTCCTTTTTTGCAAAACTTTTCCAACGACAGTCAGATATTTTTCTCATCTCTTCAAAAATCGCGGGTTATATTAAAGACAGCGTAATAAATAACATAACATGAATATTAACTCAGTTTCTAGCGAAATAATTTCTACTTATTACATGACAAGAGAGAGTTATGTACACGTTTTCTTAAGATTTCTTTGATCCTAGCGGAGATTATTATTGATAGTACTTCATGTGGCGTTTTTGTTATTTTTTTGTGCATTATGTTAATATTGTTAAGATGATTAATGTTACAGATTTATAGATGTACGGGACGACTGACAGCGTGAAGATGTAGTGACTTCAAAGACAAACGATTCTCTTAGTCACATGAACATGTCTTACAGCATACGATCAGTATCCACATTTCAGAGACATAAACACTGCAGTTTCCCCAGGGCGGATTCATTGAAAAAACTAATTCATAATTATGGAAAATTAGAGAAGGCATATTGAAAGCCTAGGCTAGGGTCACTGACGGGACGTTTTAAAGGTGTCTGTTTATATATTTTTTTGCGTCCGGTCAAATTTTCAAAACCTACCCGCCCGTTCGCACGAAAAACACACAAACACACAATAAGAACAGCTTTGATTGCTAGCTTTGCATTTATACAGCTTGAATTGCCTGCATATATCATATATATCTGGGCCGTTATATCTACATACGGATTAGTGCTGTTTTTGAGGGTTTTTGAGATAATTCCTCTTAATACCACAATGCATACAGATTAATTTCTGTGTTTGTTTTTGACATTAAAAGGCTGAAAACCTACCCGAACGCGGACGCAAAACTAAGAAAAACACAACTTTGGCCTAACTCTAGGACTATGTATACCCCGGTGAAATGTTGAAATTTTCACAGTATACGATAGTTGTAAAGAATTACTTCTCCAAAATTATCGTTTACATCATTGCTGAATAATATCACATTGTTTGACAATATAATTTTACGCATTGTAATGTACAAAATATAGGTATTTTGTTATTTATACAAGTGTTAAGCAAACTGCTGACATTTAATCTCATGGGAATCGGATACTGAAACACGAGGTAAACTAAATAAACCGTGTAATTATACAAATAGCGTTATTTTCTGTATTTAAATCAATTGGGATACATTAGGGATATACAATAATGGACTGTGGCTATTTTAGCTGTCAAAAATTGATCTAGCAATTTACTGGTCATTACATTTCGCCATCTGTTGCAGCCACGAAGGGAATTGACCATCCAGCACCTGGTTTATCAAATAAAACTTGTTAATGATATTGTGCGGTGCCCTGAGGGGTTTGTTTTTCAATTATTTCCATTTATTTGCTTCACACAGTTGAGGTTTGTGTTTATAAATAAATATGTTGATCTTTGACATGTTGATTGAACAAACAAATAAATAATCTACCAAGATTATTATCGTTTTGTTAAACCTTAAAGTTAAATAAATATCAGCAGCAGGGTTTTATACTGTGATAATCAAAGTTTTCATCACTCCAACTTTCTGTTAACCTGTTAACAGTTGCGAAGGGCACAAAAAAGATCTGCTCATAGCATTTTCTTTTAAATCTTTGCTGCCAAAAAAACAATATCTGAGTTTTCTTTCACCTGTCCAGCCTCTATTTTTGTGCTTAACATGTTTTCGACAATTTATGACAGAAAATGAAACATGAATGCGGGGTAAATGTCAGAGGGACTACACTCCATCCATGAGAAAACAGACGGTATTCAAAAGGCCTTCATCAAGGGCAGAATACCACTCCTTGTGAAATCCTCTAAAGTGTCCCAAATAAATAATTATATAATAACAATATTGCTAAATTACACCCATAAGGGTCAAATCAAATACATTCTCAAATACAATACAAAACAAAAAATCGCGTATACGTAAAACGTACTAATAAACAGGAAACAAATATTACGTTTTGTTCGTCCTTTATTTGTAATAGTCAGTTCTACGGGTAAATGATTATATATATTTCAAATTGTTCAGAATACAGTTAATATTGTTTAGAAATCTCACCGTCACATTTTATTTTATTGAAAGTGGATAGATTTAATCAAAATAATGATAAATTTATATATATATATATATATATATAATGTGTCCAGTCTTTACACAATACTAAACTAAAAAAAAAATGTATCAAATATTACCAATAATGATAGATTTAATATTTTTAACCTGTCATTAGATAACAGATCTAATAATTGTCATTAGATTTAATAACATTTATATTACGGTTTGATATACATGTTGTCTGTCGAGTATAGATTTGGAATAGATAATGTCACTCATTGATACAAATCTGTACATGTATATAAATCAAGGCACATGTCACAAAGGCCGGTCATAATGTGCATTGTGTTCTGATCTGCAGGGTCAAGGGTCAAAGTTTTTAAATCCATTTATATGTTTTGTAAAATCCACGTGAGGGTTTGTTCAAGTTACGATCGTTATACGGATCTCTTTTCTTTGCCTATTGTCTCATCACTATTCTAATTTTCTGTTCAATGAATCAAAAAGCTGCACGTGTATCTTCTTCCGAAAAACAAAAATAACCCAAACAGAAACAAAACAAAGCAAAAAAATAAGTTGCACAAGTTGCAATTTATTACAATTACAATTAGGCCGCGATTTTGTTTGTCACTTTTTTAAGAATACCCAATTCCCGGACCAAATTTCAGAATTCTTTTAAAATTAAAATCAAATGGATAGTTTGGTAATTAACACTGTGGTAATCCTTCATTTTTTTAAGAATACCAAATTCCCGGACGAAATTTACGAATTCTTTCAGAAATGTCAACATAAGAAACATTGTTAAAATTCAACAGCAAATTATCGGCATGATATTCTAGTTAATATAGACAGGAGGGAATAATTAAATAACCTACCTTATATTCTAAAATTTCATTGATAATTCCAAATAAAATAATTATATAAATCCGTCTAAATTTGCCATATTCCATCACACAATAACAAGCAATTATCCGCATACCTTAATCCACTCATAAAATAAACATCAATTTTGTCAACATTAAATATTTTCTTTTTATGGTAGACTTCTCTCCCGACTAAACACTAAGTGATCTCGGAGAAAATATTTAAAAACCTCCAGTTATAAAATCACATGTCAAACCATTCATTGCTTGTACACAGGGAGAGAAAAAAACTTTGTTTTCGATCCAGTTTACAAGCGATCTGTTACATTACTAATCAGAAAGTAGAATGTATGCATTTAATTATAGATAAAATCCACGGAAAGGCGGAGAATCTGTTATTGTATGCAAATCCCTGCGGTGTGGCTCAATAAAATTCATATGAGATAATTAACAATGATATTGACTGTTAATAACATGCTGTTATATCACTACAGCTTTTTGGTTATTTGTCAAACTTTCGTCGCTTGATGATAATGGGCGCCAAAACATGTCGTCTGGAAAACTGTCACATATGTAAAAGGCAACATTCGAACATATAAACGCATGAATCGAGTGCTTCAATCGCAGTGAGATAGTTTTCAAACATTTTAATTGGATACCTTTATAAGTATATCGATCTTGTTCATTTTGATTTTAATTGCATTTATTCTTTAAATGCCGTAATGATTAAGCACAACAAATCGAACGCCAAATGTATGCATGCATAATTATTATATGCACTAGTTAATGTAATACGAGTTACATTTCGCTCGTCTTGCAAAGGTATTTCTTTGGGATAAAACAACCTAATGGCAAAAGCCTGTAATCTTGAAGTGATTCTTAAGTATATTTCTCAACAGAACATAAACAGTTTAGTATATCAGGAGTATAGTATCTGTATCGGATCTCTGCCAGATAATTTGTCATAAGTAATAATTTTTTTTGCACTGACAATGTATATGATCTGTCAACGTTAGTGAATTATCCTGTTTACTAGGAATGATGGATGGCCCCGTCAGGAATTATAGAATTATACATCGGATTGACATGATCCATCTGCCCTACAAATGTAAGACCAGGCAGAAAATTTGTCGATTTTCTATAAAAAGGAGTCAACTGGAAGTCTGTGGGAATATAATGATTTTTGTTCATAGTGTTATGAGGAAAATAAGGTTTCCGATTGATAAATTTGCTGCAAAGTCCCACAGTGACACCAAAGAACACTGGCAGCAACATGTTTTATAAATTCTTTAAAATTTAACCATCATCAAACATTACTCCCGTATATAAGCAATTGATCCTTACTGGGGAATGAAAGCAAATTTGGATATTTCATACGGTTAATCCACAAGATCATTTTTATGAAGATAGAGCGATCGTTTATCATATGCGGACTGCTGTATTTGTTTATATTAAACAAAATCTTGACAAAAAGGACAAATATTCTTTTTGAATGAGCAGAGCATCAAATAAAAGATCCCTAAACTTACATTTCCGTACTGTCAGAAACAGCGAGTACTTTCTCGAGGTCGGTACATCTTGTTGTATCTTGTTTTTTATTCGTTATTGTCTCCTTGAATCGACGTCAAACTGAGTTAAATCTGATGCATTTGGTTGTAAAAGTGTGTTTATGTAGTTTGGTCACAACACTGTCCCAGGATAGGGGGATGGTTGAGTACTCACAAACATGTTTAACCCCACCACATACTTTGTGTGCCTGTTCTAAGCCAGACACCTTTAATCCAGTGTGTTTAGGTGTTACGTGTTTTACAGTGTACTTATTTAGCCAATAGTTGTTACATTTGAGTATCATGACATTTTAATTTTAGGGTCTTTTACAGTTGTCGTAGGGTGTGGACATGTGTCCATTATTGATGGCCTCAGGACGACCTTTTGAAGTCTGTGGTTTACACGTTTTAGATAGCTGTCTCATAGACCATCATACAACATCTCCTTTTTCAAAATGTTACCAAGTTTCGGAGACGCAAGATATAATAACACGCGACCTTATCCCTGATAATCCTTTGAGGATATAACAATCGAATGAAAATAGCAATTTGGTTTTCTTGTCTTGCAAAACAAAAGTTAATGAAGAGCACATCGATTGTTGACAAAATGATTAACCATTTGTGCACGAGTAACAAGAGCCATGTGTAATTATCCCGTCGATGAACTTCATTACCCATTCATTATTTTCATCTCATTTGCATACAACGTTAATTATTTCAAACTTCATTACACAGGTTCAAGATATCAGATTCACAGGATGTAATTTTGATAATTACTTGTCTTCCTGACACTAGATGAAATCTTCGATGACCTTTTAAATTAAATTATGTAAATTATGTGGTTCACAAGGGATGGGGTGTAATTGTCTGGTTTACAAAGGATGGGGGTGTAATTGTCCTCGATTTTTATTTTATTTATTTATTTTTTTAGTTTGTCTTTTGCAAACGTAGTTATCGTCGTCATGCATTTTTATTGTAAACGAATTTTTGTCGTATGAATGAAAAATATCTGTTTTCCAACTCTATATATGGGTGATTTTTCTGCTGTACATGTGTTTTAAGGACTAACCGGCGCTCATCAGCACCATTGCAACCAATATACACTAAGAACGAGTTAAAAAAGAACTCGTATCGACACAAACCAAAATGGAAATTGCAGCCAAATATATACCATGTGCAATTCAAAGAATGAAACTTCATTCATAATTTCAGGGGTTAAATAGAAATTTATAAAAACTGTTCTTAGTTCTTTGTAATCTTCATAAAGTTGATCGACGGTTTTTGGTCGATTTCGGGATATAAATAATCTAATTTAATCTTATTCATGGCCAAACCGTGTACAAACGAGGTACAATGTCCAATTTATTATTTTTTATAATGATTATAAAATAACATTCACGGACCCCGATGGACTATATCAATGTATGCTCGTTCCTGGGACCCGTTCACACAATATTTATGATTATAAGGATGAACAGTTACATGTATATTTGTCCAATGTACTTTATATGTGTTATATTTCTAAGATCTAACTTATGAACAGTGGCGGGTCCAGAGGGGGCGTTCGCTCTGCTAAAATAAAAAGAAACACAAGAAAATCTGAAGGATTTACTTTACTATGCCAAAAAAAAAAACCCAAAAATTATTTTAAAATCGTGTGATTTATGTTATATGTTGCGAAAACGCCATTTTTTCTTAATCGTATGATTTTCCTTAAATTTGTGAAGAACAGGCTTCCAAACGCTCGCCAACAATATTTACACTTTACGGCCTCTAACTCAAAAACCATGATCTCCCCCGGTAAAGGAAAACAATTTTATAAAATTCAAATTCAAATTCAAATTCAAATTATTTATTGATATAAAATCCAACATAGGATTATCATCAAATTTATAATGCAATGATAAGCAGTAAAATATTTCTTATGATTATAATTCTAAAATGACTGAGGTTTTACTTGGTTTTAAATAACACAAAATGTTCTTAACATTTTATCTAAATGTACGGGTTAAATCTCAAATTTAGATCTGTTATATCATTATCTTTATGTGTGAAGTTTTTAGTAAATAAAGCTGCGGGAGTGAAGTTAATTTGACACTGTCCGGTGGGGTCTTTAATGATCTCAACCGAGGTGCTAATCAGAAGATTTAATGGTCATTTCATGGGCATGATTAGAATATTAAAATTCCTCTGCGTGAGATGGACTTTCATAGCTATCTAATTTGACACGTCTTTAATTTATTCCTGGTTGTTTCACCTAGAATGATATTGAATGCAAATTCAAATTTATGTTTTGGAGTAAACTTCCCAAGGGAAAGCACTGGGTTGTGAACAGCTGCGAGGACACTTAAAAGGTTGACTTCAGAATTTAAATATATTGGCACAGTTGGTTATCTCGTTGAGCATAATATTCGTGTGGAGTCAGTGACAGTTTAAAAGCAAGCAACATTCTGTCCATCGTTTCTAAAAATTTACCTATTTGAGTAAACCGTCCTTATCTTATTTGGTTAAGGGATACATTTATGAATAAAGTTTTGATTTGGTCTTTTAAGAAGAACCTTGAATTATTGGCTAGGTTGAATCGCCTGGAAAAAGATCCACAGATGAATTGGCCATCCCCATTTTCTGTTCGACGGATATTTTCTAGTTATTTTAATCTGTGTTGATGCTATAATGTCAAGTGGAGGTTGACTAATATTTGTCGACAACTTATAATCAGAGTTGGTAAAAAATTGTTATGTCCCTAAATGTTCTACAATTTACGTAAGCTAGGACACATTGAGTAACTTCGACAGTTTAGAGGAACTTTACATTTTTCAAAATCGCTCTGGTGGATAAACCTTCCATCAGTAGGATACAAAAACAGTGTTAATGTATACTTGATATATCCAATGTTAATGTAGAAACCTTACAACAATAATTTAGCGAAGGTAATTGTTTAATCTGGCATGCTCCAGGTGCCCGTTAAGATAAATTGAATAGATAAGAATAAATTACTAGTTTATCTTCAGGAAGTACTGTTTATTAAAATCTACTGACGGCACTTGTAATCTATTATTTTAATGACTGAATTAACATGATGGGATCATCCTACTGGCATTGCTCAATGAAAACCATGTACGTGGCGTGGAAAAAAATACTTTAGGAAGAATAAATCTGTATTAAGGAAACAAATAAAGACTGGGCATACTAAAAAAAATCATTTCCCTAATACTTCAAACGTAAAAGTCATCTCCATATGTAGTTGGAATGTTTCTTCATGCATCTTCAGACCGATGATGATGATGATGATGACTTGCACTAGACCTGTCAAATAGTTCATGCATCTTCAGACCGATGATGATGTTGATGATGACTTGCTCAAAAGAGCAACGGTCCACATGAGGAGGACCCATTCTGTCTCCAATCCGAACAGACTCTGCTCTTCCTCTTAAGTGCCACGGTCGTGCTAAGCGTGGAAGCAGCAACACCGATTTTTCCCTTGTCGAGGCGCTGTGTGGACGTTGGGCACAAAACGGGAATCAGTTATTCAAGCGTGACAACTCGAATCATTTTGATATGGAGGTGTTGTTTATTTATCTAGGAATCCGCTAAAAATCGTCGTTACAAATAACAATAATATGCTTAATTTTTTCACATTTCGCAGAAAGAACAATAACATTAGACGCAAAAAATCCGGAAATATTTCGACTGTATAACTCCAATACTAACATCAGCATTCAGTTGATTATAAACTTGTATTTGTTCGTATGGAAAATGCAACCTAAAGACATATCCATTGTACCATGATGAAATCAATGGTCAGATGCACATAAAGCCGAGCATTAACGTCATTAGGAAAAATTAGCTGATGATTAATGAAAGGCATTTGTCGTTTTATTGTGACAATTATAGGTCTATAACACTCTTAATCAGACAACTTAATTACGCCGGATTATCATTACTAGAGTGACTCTTGCATCGATACTGACTATAATCAGCTTGACCTCAGTAAATATCAGGTGCGACTTGTCAACCTTTATCAAAGGTCAAATAGTTGGTGTTATGGTACAATTTTTATTTAAATCACATTCCACCAAGTCAACGATTGAAATAAGAATTATAGGATTAGATTGATTTATTGGTGTTTAACGTCCAGTGGGCAATATTGCAGCCATATTCAGGACGGGAACATGTTAAAAAAACAATAAATCAAAATGTAGAAATTGACCACAGGAGTAATGGGGACCTTTTTTTTTTTTTTGTTTGTTTGTTTTTTTTTTTTTTTTTTTGTTTTAAGACTGACTTTAACGTGGTTAGAACGTGGCATTTAACGGGTTTAAAGT
>JARWCS010000004.1:7475468-7486662 GCA_034783895.1 Geukensia demissa
GTATGTGGCGGGGTTAAACCGGTTGGTGAGCGCTCAACCCTCCCCCTAACCTGGGACAGTGGTGTGACAAAACAACACTAAAAACACACTATAAAAAACATTAGTAAAATTTTAAATCAACAAGTGCTGTATTATTTAGAAATACTATTTATTTCACAATAACAAATATGCAAAATAAATACAATTATGCACCAAACATACAAACTTGACGTTCGAAAATAAAACAAAAATATCACAATATTAACAGGTTATCAGAAAATAAAAATAATAATGATAACATTTCCTTTAGAAAAGAATTAATCTGTGTGAACATTTATTTCTTCGTCACTGTCCGAACATACGGAAAGTTCTTCATTACTGTCTGGTTCCGATTCTCTATTTTCATGATCTATTTTGTCAGATTCACAATTGTCAAAATTTGATTTCTGATCCGGTTCACAATTAATATCGATTCGGCTATCGTCCTGTCTTGCGTGAACTCTTCTATGACGCTCCAAATTACTTTTATGACTTGTTGCGTAGTCACAAATAGTGCAAACAAAGTCTTTTTGTCCATTGTGGACAGATAAATGTCTTTTGAGCAATGCCTTTCTACAGAAACGACGACCACAATAGAAGCACGTGTAACCATGGTAATGAAAAATCATAGCATGCTCTCGTAGAGATGCCTTTGTATTAAAGAGAATTCCACAACATTCCAACAACTTCGAACAGGTCTGATGCATTGTTAACATGTGTCGCTTTAGATTATTTCTTCTATCCGTTGTGTATCGACACTGCGGGCAAGGGAAAAGTTTTCTACCAAGTGATATTTGTTGTGACATTTGTTCTCTAAAGTTATCACTGGTTCTCTGACCTGTTGAAGAAATCTCTGTTGAACTAAATTTTGGAGTAAACGATTGAATCGATAAATTTAAAGGTGTTGGACTCATATGTAACGGAGGTCTAGAAATTGCAAAGTTGTTGGTTGATAATTGCGGCGGCGCAATACCATGTGACGGATCAAAATGTTTCGTACTACTTTCTTGGTGTAATCGTTTGAGGTGTTCACTAACGGCAAGACTGTATGGTGTCAGATGAATAGGTGAGTCAAAGCTTGATTCACGTGGTGCATTATCACTAAGCTTTAAAGGTGACGGTCTGATACATCCATTTAGAGATGCGCAATGTGTAGCAAATCTGTGAAGATCAAAGGCTGATGCTTGGCCATAAATTGGTATGGGTCTGCAAAGAAAAAAGGCATAATGAAAACGCATTTCAATCAAACATTTTTTTCAATGGTTGACATTTACTTATTCTTTTTTACATTTTACACGGCTGGTAACACGTTGTTAAGAATTCTACATGAGGACAAATGACATCAAGGACAATTAATATTTACAAACATGACTTGTTAAGCGAAAATATAGGCGCACAGGCGCCCAAAAATGTGTTTCGAATATGTAAGGAAAAAGGGCAGGATTTTACCATGTCCCCCATAAAAAGTTGTAACTCTTCAATCGAAATAGAAACATTGGTATTCATTAGAAGCCACATTTTTAATGAAAACAGCAGGTTGAATCAGGTATTAAAAAAAAGAATATGTAAATATGCAAAATCAAGGACAACATTCTCCATCTCAGAAAGACATGGAGGAAATGGCTGAACCTAGAGGTCGCCACAGTGTAATATTAGAATTCATAGAGAAACAATATATATCCAGCATGGCGGTGATAAATATAAACTCAACATACCAATCCAGTCCCAAATTCCATATAAGGAATCTTTTTGTGGGACAGGGGCTGCTTACCCTTTCTGAACACCTAACCCTACTGATGTTTTGTGGAGTCTTTGTTCTTTGTTTTGAGTTTGTCTTGTTGTTTTGGACTATACACTATCTCTGTATCTATCCAATAGTTATTATACAATGGTCTTTGTATATTTATTTAAGGAGCTGTATCCTATAAATTTCGAAATGATTACGTCGTTTCTACCTTCAACATTTTTTCATTTTATCTAAATCTTACCACAGAAACGGTCTGAGAATTATGCATGGTTGATTTAAAATATTGAACGTTTAAAAGAGATTTAAAAAAAATTACAACGAAAGTAATCTTAAAATTGTTTGAAATGACAACTAGGAACATAATTATTCTAAATAATTTAAAATATATATATCGTCTGTATTGATAAATAATATTTTAACGAAGAATATAACGATGATTTCATACACAGTACAGAAAAGTTTTATTACCAAGTTATGTTTCCATTCCCATATATTCTCTTCGCCAGAACATACGGGAATCACTACATCTCATGATTTGTTTTTAAATCAAAGAAACATGATTTTGTCATATAAATTAAAATAATTTACCAATGTTGAATAAATATATGCTATATGTACATTTCAAGTAGTAACCTGTCATGTGTAGCATTAAAACCAAATCATAGGAAATCGGCCGAGATCCAAACATAATAAAAGAAGTAAACAAATACAAACAAATCGTAATATTAGAAAATTATTAATACGTACGTCTTCAGTTTTATTTCTAAATCAATGCAACATGTTAAAAAAGTAGAGATTATCGGTTATAAAGCAGTCTCTAATTAGCTCATTTCTTGTTTTTAACAAACAAATTTTAAATGACGAAAAAAATATCTAGTTATTGGCTCACATGCTGAGAAAAATAAGCAAAAGTGCAACAGTATGAAAAAATAAAAACACTGAAAGACTTTCATAAGCTATATTGATAACATCTTCAATTAAACAAATAAAGAATTATATGTTTTCCTCGTTTGATAGAATTCTGCTGAAATGAAAATCAAAGTGTTAACACAACAACAAAAAAAAAAATAAATGAATAAAAAACAAAAAAATAAATAATTTATTTCTTTCAACGTATGCGATTCCAAGATAATATATTTACATCACGAAGTGCTCTACAGACGGTCGGTATCATTACATTTTATTTCAGAAAAAACCCAATAATGTCTCAAATTTCAGTGGATAATTCCAAGCCTTTATCTTTAATAGCAACATGCATAATTTACTGCAAGTAAGAATCTGTTTTGACTAGATACCGCATTAATGAAGTCGATTTTAAGAGTTTCAATACAAGAAACGAGTCTAGATACGAGTTTTTAGACTATTAAGCCGGTAGATGTCATCAAAATTGCATGAGAAGAGTTTTACAAGTATATTTTTCTGTGAAATTACCCCGGTGCAGTTATCAAATTGCTATTGAATTTCTGAAGAGGCGAATTTTTTTAATCTAGAAAAAATGAACAAAGGGATAAGATTTCGTTTGCTTTATCAACTAATAAAGACTTTTCGTCGTCTTGTATACATTTCTAAACGTTTTAAATGTCAAACAGAATTGAAAATATCAATTGATTACTTTAGCATTTAGAAATGAAATCAAAGCTGGTCTATATTTTAGTACCGATTTCTGAATTTCTTATATTTTATTGCAATCTATTATGTCTTATGATAACTCAGTTTTCGGTAATTTTGATGTATTGTTTTCAGAGTTGCGTCTTTATGGAGGAATTTTAAAGAAATCTGAAGTAATTAGCAATAAGTGACGATTTTTCGGACAGTTCAGGAATTTAGATATTTTCTTATTCTTGCAACAAAAGACGTTCAAATGAACAATACAACAAGTCAGAACAGAAGATGAACAACTATGTAATTGGTACAAGTGTAGAGACATATTATATTAAACAAAAACTGTAACAAAAATCCATATTTTTAAACATCTTTACAAATTTCCTAATTATAACGGCATTTTCATCAAAATGGAATTAAAATATTTTTGTGTTTCAATCTATCATTAGTGAATTTTTAATTACCATTTTATTGAATATTTAAATTTGAAAAATCTAAAATTGATGGGACAAGATTATGGTTGTAGAAATTAACCCTATGTGGGCCGAAACCGAAGGTTTATTACGCGATGTGTTTGGCCCAAGTATTTGATTAAAGAATAAAAAGTGGCTGATATCTATTGTTCTAGATCGTTTGTGTTGAAAAATGAGTATATAAAGAGAATTGAACATTTTATCAGTTTAATTGGTTCAATGATACATAAGAATTGCTTTAATTGTGAATATTCTAAGAATTGACTTGATACAGTTTTGTCGATTTTGGTTGGATAGCACAAAAATATTGGAACCAACTTTTGTACAATTAAAGATCTATTCAGTACAAAGGTTTAGTAAAAAAATATCTTCGTTAAGTTCGTTTTGTTTTTGATAATGAACCTAATCCCTATCAATTGGTATTTTTACTGAAAATGTTACAATCGTTTTGAAATAGTCAAACGTGCCCTTGCTGTTTTGTCTAAATGATGACAAGTATAAGTATATCAATTTTTAAAAAACGGTTATTTAACACCATTTTTACATCATCTTTCTATTGTGTAATAAAAGCTAATTTTTGGACCAAATATAGGTTTTACCGTACCCACTTCTTTGACCCCTACTCTTCATAAAGACTGAAGACGCCAATATAAGAAAGTAAATGTTCATTGTAAAATCACTTACGACCAACAGAACCCAATTACTCTTACAATAATAATAAAAACTCCTGATACACCATATCTTTCTTTTTCATATATTTAATTCAGTGTTTAACATGAAAACTTTATTGAACAGAAAGTCCTGGCAAAGTAATATCTTTCGTACTGTAAATTTGTCTCTGTTTTGACAACAACTTTTGCGTAAAGTAAATTACATTTATTTTTAACCATAAATTCAAATATCATATCAAAATCATTATGAAACAATGTTTGTCATAGTTTTGTAGAAATAGTGCCAGTTGTAATATCACCGATTAAAATGTATTCATCTTTTATATAATTTTCACAGGTCGACCGGAATTGTAAATACGAACAGTCAAAATTCTAATATGGGAACTGCAATAGATAGGTAGACTAAGTATATATAAATGTAAAACCACGGAAATCAATTCAATATCAGGTAAGTTTGACAAAAGAATTCAAGAACACCAAATGCGGCACACTAAAATTGTTAAATAAAAAACAGACAAGCCCACGATTAAAAAACGCATTGAGAAATAAACATTAGTATACACAATCTCAGATTTACTCATTTAGTATAAAAAAATTTGAATAAACCAAATAGGCTGACCAAAAATCGTTTTGTCAGAATACATACCAGACCATGACCAACAAAACATGACGAAAGACAAACGTCAGTTGACAAAACACTACAAAGAACTCAAATCGAATCATTTTTATTTTTAAAGAGTTAGCAATAACCCGATGGGCAGATGAAACCAGTTCAGTAAAGAGACAGTCGGGCTCTTTGAAAAAAAGACAAGACACTGCGGACAAACAGTACTTAAAACACTATTCAGGAAATTGAAAATTGAGCAACATCAACCCAACAAAATAGTGTGAGCTTTGCAATGGTGAGTATCTCTTGCTATAATTTGAATTAAAACGAGTTGTATTAATCAATTCAATCTAGTAAGACATATATGTATATATGTATATAAATTCAAAATGTTCATTAGTTTGTTAAACAATCATCACACTGTTCTAATATATTGAACAACCGATTCGATAATTCAAATATAGAAAATGGAGATGTGGTTTGATAATCTGTTAAACAACTATCCAAAACGTGGAATGAACAAACATCTACAGATTGTCCTAAGGTCTTGAACAATGAACATTTGACAATACCCTACGCTAAGCTGTGAAAGGCCCAAAAATATTCTTATTCCGATCTTTGTCTATTTGTGCTATTATTGTTTAGTTACCAGTTATAATTTAGCTGTTGTCTTATATTTCTTATTATTGCAAGTGTATTAGTGTAAGTAATTTATATGTTTATCATTGTATCAAAATATCAAGTGGCTTTAGATTTTTAAAATCGCCCTATTTGATACAGCATTCTTATTATAAGAGAAAAATTAGATAAATTAAACCATAAATTCAAACCAATGACACTTTAAAAATCGTCAGGTCTCCGCTAGACCACCAACAACAATAAACTAATAATTCTTGTCGCAAGCTCTAATTCGAAAAAAACGACTGCCTATGAAAAAAATCAAACGCCAATCACTTTAAACACTGTTAAATGAATGCATAAAAATAAATTAAATTAAGAACAAGACAATAGTCACGACTTAAGACTTGGAACACACACAGGCAACGTGGAGCGGGGTTTAATGCATGTTCCTCGATCTACATTCAAACCAATACCCTCATTCTAATACAGTTTAAAACACCCTTAGTTTAAGTAAAATGTTCATTTCATTCTTAAATTATCCCGAATCTTTTCTACTAATTAATATTTAAAAGAATGAATATGGAAATTATGATCAACATCTTACATAAGTTAACTGTATAACAAATATGCAAAAGCCAAATTGAACTGCGTGTAAAGCGCTTTTCTGGATTACCTTCTTCAAACACGCTAAGGGCCAAAAATAGGAACATCAATCAAACTCTGTGAATTTCCAGTTACATTAAAGAACAAAATGAAATATACAGTTCATGGCTTAATGAACAGAGATATAAAGATAACGATCAGGGAATTTGATCAAATTACAATGCTAGAAAGTTGTAAACTGCATCTTTCCAACAAACGTTCCAGTACACTAAAATTAATAGAGCACGGGGAAGTTTTCTACAACCTCCACCAATACAAGAGAAAAAAATCCGTAATAATTTTAAAAAAAAGAATGTGGAATATATGCTAAAAAGACACGATCTTCATCTTACATAAGTTGACTTTATAATAAATATGCAGAAAGCAAAATTAACTGCGTGTTAAGCGCTTTTCTGGACAACGTTTTTGACTGTATTTTGCACAACCTCAGAATGTATTCGATTGAATTAATAATAAAATAATAATTCTCATGTCTCTTGTATATTTGTAAAATGTAAAAATATCTGATAAATATGTCTTAGTATTGATTTGTTATGTCTATTTTCTCGATTTTGTTACATTGACATTGAATATTATATCATATTTTCTTGAAAAATAATTGTTTGAAAGCTTAATTGACTAAGACATTTAAAAAGACAATGCCCTTCATTCAACTAATAAAAGAATAATATTCTCTTTGACTTTGAGAGAAGGCCTTATTTTCTGCCAATTTGTTTATTTTCATTACTACATTTGAGAGGTCATAAATCTTATACATGAATCGCCTCTTTGCATGAAGTTGCTTAACCACAACAACATGAAGGATGATAAGTTTTGTTGATATCAAAATGATACAGAGGTAGATGTCCAGGAGACCGCACTACCCTAATGTTTTGTAAATTTAGGGTTTAATTCAACCATTAATGATTATCTGGATGAAGGCGGGTTAGACATATTTCATTTGCTGTTAAAACTACTTTCAAAGGATTTAAAATGATTGATATAAATAAAAAAACAAATAAATAGGTCAGAAGAATTTTTCTTCTGTTTCGATTTTACAGGCTAAATAATGAATTTCAATAAGTCAGAAACATGTCTCTTCTGTTTTGATTTAATTGTACGATTAACTGCTTTTCCATTATTACTTCTTCTGTCAAAGACAACAAATATAAACAATATGATAGTTAATCCTTTAAATTATCTTATTTATAGGACATAATTTTGTAGTGTGTGAAATTATTTGTTCGAAATATAAAATGTTTTTAAAAATTTGTATGTCGTTATAAATTTGACCAGATTAAAAACAATATTAAAAATTGTACACTTTATAAACCAAGCACTGTCAATATTTATTTACACCACCCAAAAAACGAATACATTATTCAGAAAAAGTATTAATTTCACAAATTTGAAAAATAAAATATAGGAAAAATGACAGATAAAAAAATACATGTGAAGGACAGTTAATTAATGCTTAGAGTTTATTTGTTGAAACTGTTTTGATTTTTGGGAACTTTTTTGTAACTTAGGAGAGAAATATACTTTGGAAAAAATTATATGAAAGGCAGATAATCCCATATTTGAGAAAGAAAATTTTCCAGAAAATATAAAATACTGTTATTTTCAAATATTCCAAAATGCAAAATTACCAATGTTAAATAAATATGAAAAATTTAGGTATGCTATATTTACATTTCGAGGAGTAACCTCTCATTAGCAGCATTAGAACCGAAACATAGGAAGTCAAAGATTCAAATATAGCAAAAGATGCACTCAAATCCAAACAAATCGAATTGGAAAGCCAAATACAAGAAGTTTTTCATTAAAATTACACAAAAAACTATTCAAGTAAAATGAACTTTATTTAATGTAGTTTATGAAATTTAGTGAGTTTACCAAATCGTATTATTCATGTTATTTCGAATATTTAATAACTTAATTCAACGTAAAGTTGTGTTGTTTAGATTCATCCGAAATCAAACTATTTTGTTGCAATATTAATATACATTTTATTTATTTAAGTTAATATGAGATAAACATGGTAAAACTAAGATTTAAATAAAACTGATAAAATAATACCTGAACGGAGTTGGATAAACAAACAGTGATCCAGTTTCCATATTCTTCGTATTTCTGGTTGCTGTTAAAAGTGACACAACATTTGATTTTTAACACTGAAAACAGATTGATCACCAGAAACTAATTAATTTTCTCAAGCAGGTGAATATTTGTCAAATAGAATGCCACTAAACTTTGCCTCTTTAGCTAATATAGAAACCACAGTCTCGTCAAAAATTGTCATTGTAATTTGTCCCGGGTTAATCCACCCAATCACAAAACAATAAATATCACGTGATATATCGTCTGCTAAGATGAGTAATGGCGCATAAAATAACCGTATAAGATATCATTTGATAGCAGTGAAAAATAGGCGGAGTCTTTACCAATCATTCCTTTTAAATGTATTTGAAGCTCAATATTTTATAATAAAATAGATAACTTCAAATATAGTCTTTTAGCGAACTGCATTTCTAAATACAAAATATTTCGAATTATAGGCTATTTCATTAAATAGTAATAAATTAAGAAGAATCAAATATTTATCTAATATGAGTTGTATTTTGTGAAAAAAATATTAACGAGATAAATTTATTTTTCCTCGATATTATGATATAAACTGTTTTTTTTATATTTTTGTTTATCATATACGAAAATATAATATTTGATAATCTTTACAGTGGAAGTCGATACTATAATATTAATTAATCAATTGAAAATAGTTTCCACATCCTAAATACGACGAAATGTTTCACAAGATGTAGTATCTGTTATTCTATATTTAATGCTTTGAATAGCTACCCATATTATTACGCGTCAAAATATAAAATACACTTTAATAACTGAAAACCAACGAGGAATTTAGGCAAGATAAACGACAATCCTCTAAATTACACTCAAAATGACTTTTTCTTTTCATAATAATTGCAAAATTTTTTATTATAATATTTGGTTATTTTTAAACATGAACCTCCGTCGTCTGTAAAATTTTTTAGATAGAAACGCATATGACAAAATGATTCACTTTTTGACAGTTACGTTTACAGGTGATAAACTTTTTAATAAATGATATAATCAAATGCTTTTTCATATTTTAAAATGATTCTAACAAAAGGAATTCTAAGATACCAAAGGGGCAGACAGATATCATTAAGTCTCAAGACAGACAAGGCCAGGGCCAACAAAATGAAATGAAATTCGTTGATTCTGATTAAACAACATTCACTTTATGATTTCCACTTGCTCCTTTTTATCTTCATTTTTTAAATGTTAAAAATATTTATACTTTTTCTTTTTGAATTGGAGATTTTTAATACACTTTTAACATTTGTTATTTTATTGCTTCAGTATTATTCTTTAACCTAAGTTTTTTCTTTTGACTTTTTTAGTTGACATTCTAAGTTTTAAACAAAAAAAAAAAAAAAATACATGAATAGATATACACATAACGTTGCATTTATAAAGTGTTTAACTTTTTATTAACTTTTAATTTCAGATTGGTGTTTAAATTCGTCTTTTCCAATATACATGTTTGACTCCACTTGTTTTTTTTTTAAAATCATTTAGTGCAACATTCGGTAAGCAATAAAATTAAAATTATTTGTTTATATGAAAAGAAGATATATTGGGTAAATATCAAGAAGAACTGCCTAGTCAACATCAACCAAAAATGATAACGAAATAAAATAATAATAAAAAAAAACAGAATTTGTTATTTTTCTAGCGTCTCCAAGACTAAACATTGACCATCCACACGGGTAAATTTATGAGTTTTATGAGCTCTAAATTGCATATATCTTTCTTGAGGACAATATTAAATTTTCGTAATTCTTTATAGGTCAGTAAGATATATGTAGATATTGATATATAATGTATAAATAAGGAATATCTATATTGATGACGAAATAAACTTTATTTTCTTTCTCCCTTGCGCTTTCCATGCTTTGGCACGTTTGCTTTTCTTTTTATATTTACACAATCACGTTTGATACAATCACCAATCGGCAAAAGGTTGAGTCATGTCAAAGATAATAAACCATTCTTGGATTTTCTTACTCAGAAATGTGAAATAATAAAAATTTGAAATTCTATTGAAATTTTAAATACAAAAATTTTAACTTCAAATATGTGATGCATTTGTAAAATTAAATCAAAACAGTTAGAAAATTTAAACTAAGCTCGCCATGACACTTCAACGATAGAAACATTACACTGAATTTTTATAAAATTGTTATTTCATTCTGTAGATAGAAAAAACTCGTTAATTATTAAATATGGGTAAAATTCTTATTGCTCAGACAATTGACGCCGCATACATGCTGGATAGTTTAGAAAAATGAAAAATTCTATTTTGCTTTATGTTTACATAAATGTCCTACCGGATCTAACATGTCCACAGGGAACAACTTAACTTTATTGTGAATAAATAAAGTCACGATTCTCAAATCAACATCATCTCAGTTGGAATCTAAATTTAACTCGTGTCGGTTACACCAAAATGGCGCAAACAATTTATTGATATTCATAAGCCCAGTGTGAATTTTTAAATTATGTGTAAGTAAAGTGTCATAAATGTGTTTTGGAAAAGGTGACTGCTTTGTTAGGAATTAATAGATATAAACGACCAAGGCGCCTTAGTCACTCACACTTCCTATTTAATACACATTATATTCAAAATATTCAAAGGAATTCGAAGATACCAAAGGGGCAGACAGAAATCGTTAAGTCGGAAGACAGACAAGACCATGGCCAACAA
>JARWCS010000004.1:7572711-7583371 GCA_034783895.1 Geukensia demissa
TGTTGTTGTTTGTATTGCTTTGATGATAATCCTATGTTGGATTTTATATCAATAAATAATTTGATTTGATTTGATTTAGAACCAAACCGTGAAAAGTCTAAGATTCCAACATTGCAAAAGCGCTCAAAACCCCAAAAATCGAAATTAGAAGCAAAATCCGAAGGCAATGACAACTACTTTTTGTAAACAATGGCTGCTGACGTGAATTTGGAGGCAGTATCATTTTTGAAGCGGGCCACTCAGATTTGGTCCGGAGTCCATATAACTTGGTTCGGATTTACTCACTGGTTTTAAAGTAGAATGGATATCAAAGAGACAAACGAAATCGATATACGTCAGAGGGTTAAAGGAAAGGGGAACTTAAAACGAACAACAATACACAAATAATGAAGTTCACATGTCGGGTCACACTTGAAATTATCCCGGAAGACTGATATTTACCTTGGGAGATGGTACGACTGAATAAGTCTTCATGATTCTGTCGGGATATTCTTCTCGTACTTTTCCAATGATAAGCGTCCCCATACCAGACCCCGTTCCTCCACCAATAGAGTGAGTCAACTGGAATCCTTGAAGGCAGTCGCAGTTTTCGGACTCCTTCCTGACGACATCTAGGACCGACTCGACTAGCTCTGCCCCTTCAGTATAATGGCCCTTCGCCCAATTATTTCCAGCGCCACTCTGGCCAAAAACAAAATTATCAGGGCGGAACACTTGTCCGTATGCTCCACATCTAACGGCATCCATGGTTCCCGGTTCCAGATCCACCAAACATGCCCTTGGGACGTATTTCCCTCCCATTGCTTCATTATAATACACCTCAATTCTTTCAAGCTGGTTCGGATTGTCTCCATGATAGGTTCCAGTTGCATCTATACCGTGTTCTTGTGATATCACCTCCCAAAATTTGGCGCCAATTTGATTGCCGCATTGCCCCGCCTGAATATGTACTATTTCCCTCATGATTTCAGACAGTCGTTTGATTTGGCAGATTTGAGTAAGTGGTAGGATGTCGGATATGGATTTTTATATAGGGTTGTAACATCTGGATGTTCGATGACTAACGTTAATGTCTATACATATATATGTATCATGTATCGAATGATTATGTATGTACGCACATGTATATAAAGATCAAAATAATTTATAAAGGTTTGAGTGCTACTAAATTTGTCGGGGCAAAATAAACCAGAAAGCAACAATTATTGCAAGAGAAGAACTATCTGAACATGAAAATGAATATATTATCTGCAGGTAGCCATGAATGGTTACATTTCCACAAGTAAACTTAACATTGTCTTGCGCCAAGTACTATTTTATTTCATATTAAACATTATATGAAAGGGAGCGAAAATGTCAATAACAAAAGAAGTTGTCAGAGATATAACCAAACCAATGCAAGTTTCAGAAATGCAACGGAATTGTTCTGGTTAACTTTCGTTGGTTAACGCGTCATTTACGAGGACGCTGTGGTTGCTCAATGCATTTTACGAGCACGAAAGTTGAATTTCTTAATCGGTCCATTAAGACAAAGACGAAACTCGACTGAAAATCTCAGAATAAAAAACAAATAAACGAAATGGTACAAGCAGAAATCCACACATCTGAACATTCTTTTTAATGTGGAATTTTTGCTTAAGATGTAATTTTACATTTTTACTGACATTTGTGCTTTTGTTACATGTATGTGGGCTTGACTGACCTTGTCGTGTTTCAAAAGGAATTCAAAAATGCCAAAGGAGCAGACAGAAATCGTTTAGTCGGAGGACAGACAAGACCATAGCCAACAAAACGAAAGACAAACATAGAACACACAACACAGATCACTGAAAACTAAAGATGGAGTAGCATAGTTGAGCTAAAGTTTCTTCTACAGGTATTTGTCCACATTGGTTATGTCCTGGCCAAAGACTAGATGAAGATGCATGGTTCATGTTCTTAGTCAAAGACTAGATAAGGATGCATGGTTTATGTCCTAGTCAAAGACAAGATGAGAGAGTCTAGCTCTATGGCTAGATGGTAATTTGTAGCGGTTTGAATTCTTGTGTTGATTTCATTTGTTTCTAGACAACGTTTGTGTTTTACCATGAGCATTCCAAAAAATGATTGAATATCCGATTTCAATTTCTTTAATTTTAATGTTTCGTGTCTTTTATTTTCCTGATGTCTACCCCCACTGATATTACGCATTCTATCATCTACTAATTTTTAGATTGATAATCGGGGTATTTCACTGCTGACTCTAGTAATAGGTTCTTTTGCATTTCTTCAAAACGTTTATTAATTTCTTGTCATGTTTTGTAGATGTTTCGCTTTATTTCGTGTTTTTTGCTATTTGATGTTTGTTGAAGCCGTTTTGCGATCTGCAATCACTGCATTGCTTTATATTTTGCAAGTCTCGTCAATTATGCCTTCAAGATCCATCTGTCGATGCCGATGTCTTGAATCTTTTTGCAGATTTTACTTAACGGTATATTGTATGGAAATGTGTTGTGCTGAAACAGAATGCAGAATTTTGTTAATTCCTTTTAATTATTCCCACATACAATACTTACAGACATGTCTATTTCGATATAATTGTTACAGAATTGGTATAAATTGCTCCGTGTTCAGTTTAGCTTCTGAAAATCATTCTGTGTAACTAAAATTCAACACGTGTATTTATAAAACATAGTTCAAAATTAAAATAATAAATCATAATTTTATTGTATGCAATGCGTTTTTATTCATTTTTTTGTATCAATGCTTAGAAGCTAGATAGCCAGACTTTGACAATTCAGTGGAGAGAAGTGCGAGTGCAGTTCATTTTGCTTTGGCAAATGTGAAGTTAGTGAGATTTTTGTTTAAAACATGCCAAATATGCCGGTTGCAAGGAAAGATTTGTACAGTATGTGACAATCAATTTGGGTGCAACCATTGTCGCTAGATCAACAGGTTTGATTAAACAAACCTTCGACAAATCCCTGGTGAATTACTACCACAAATAAGATCATTTTTTTACAATGTATGATTCCTATATCGAATTTCACTATTGTTACCAAAATTTTATAGGTTTCAGTGTTCAGTGTTCATAAAACCTAATTGATTTTTTTACATTATATTGGTTTGATGGAACCCTATCAACTTGTTGATATTTAGAGGTGAATGTTTTGTTTTTCAATGAGAATATGACGGAACATGCGGAACTCCCGAAGGGTCGCTTTGTGATCTTCAGAATTTCTCTTGTGAGAGTATGGACTTGTATGGTGACAGTCTGGTGCGAAAATTTAGATGATATTTAGTCAGGCTATGGATGTAATAAATGGTAACCAAAAAAACTTGTTCATTGTTAGCTACTTGTAAGTCAGTTCGTGTAAGGGCCAATATCACACAGAAACGGATGCAGGAAATGAAAAACATTAACACCCCAAAAAATTCTTGTATGGATAATTATGAAGGAAAATTCACACATCCTCATCCCCGTAAAATATTATATTTGGTAAGACAGTTGTAGTTAAGACGTATTCTAGAAGAATTAACATTACTGACTGTCAAATTGTCTTCCTCTTAGTAACATATCTCTCTCTCTCTAACCAAACGGGAAATATACTTGATTTTCAGGAAATGTTAATATAGAACTATTTACGATATTAACAACAACAAAAACGAAAAACAATATTGTGAATGTAGGAAAAGTTCATAGAGTAAAACGAATGAAAAGGAGGATACAAACGAAACATCCGGATTTTTCTTAGAGTTTGCGTAGCTAAATTTGATGCTATTAGGGAAAAATTCTATTGAATGATCATTCAAAAATGAAAAACAAGCAATGTTTTGAATTAATTTGATAAACCTGAATTTAAGGGCCAAAAGATGACCTACTCCTTTGTCCTTTTACTGTGAAATGAAACTCTTTTTGTTGATTTTACAGATAAATACGCTCTCCGATATGATTTTTTCAACCTGTCTCTAAGTCCAGTATAGAATACCCATGTGAGAGATCAAAAGTGCATATTTAAAAGAGACAAGATAAATCTTAAACATACTAAAAGCTAAAAGATAAAACGAAAACAAAAGGATCAAAGGCTTGGAATCTACAAACTCCTTTACATAACAGGAGTGGGATCAGGTGCTCCTGAAATGTAAGCATCCCATGTCTTGTACGCAACACCCATCGTCGAATGTGTTTATTATTTTTATTTTAGTTTAAACTTTGACCGCCAGAAAAGAGGAGAGTTAGGATGCAACAAAACTAGTGTAACTCTTCCGCATGTAGCATGTGCCTGTTCTAAGTCAGGTCTCATGGCTTTTGGATTGTCTTCGTAGCATATTTAGTATTTCACTTCCATTGTAATATTTATTAATATTTGTGTATTTCACCTTCATTTAACATTTACACTAGGTTTTTAGTCTGGGCAATTTAGACCTCGTCACAATGAATGGGCCGGTTCCATCCATGTTGAAGGACTTTTGTGTAGATTTTAACTTTTGATGTGTGACGCGTTCTCCTTGACATTTTCACTTTCTCTTAACTTTTCTTAATTTTATAACAAAAGTAAAGTTTGATCTATAAAGTGGTTAGTTAAATATTGAAATATATAACTCCACAGATTTCCTAATAATTCAACGTTCAATCAATCAAGTTGCAAGTTGTGCCATTTTTGGAGGGGGAATAATTCCTTGCCTTTTATTTTTCTTTTTACCATATACTACTCCTTTGCTCGGTTTCACACCTTGCAGTGTTATAGACGGAATACTACTATAGGTGTTAATTGACAAAGATAGCGTAATCAATATTTTGCCGTGAGGATACAACGTTTGTTTCAATAGAACTCGATCGAAGTCGAGATCAGCTGCTGAACAATTTCTCGTTAAAAAGTAAGTAGCGTCGAAGCTCAGATAATGATATTAAAAAGTGAAATTTAAGGACGAAAAATTACAATTTTTCCCTTTTTTACCAGAAAGACATCATGTGACATTTAACTTTAAATTTCTTTTTTATGATGATTGTGGATTTCCGTTACAAATTTTATCTTTCTTTAAATAAAAGAAAATTTGTTTTCAATTTTAAGACACCCCCTTTGTCTGTAACATCTAGGCCATATTCGTGACATTCTACATAATAAAATCAAACAAGATAGCTAACCACTTGAACAGGGAAGTTAGACACAAAAGACACGTGATTGACATTATTCTTTAAAACTGGTAATTTAAAATAAGATAGAAGGAACCGGATAGAAAGAAAATGTTCTTTAAAAAATATTTCTCGTCAGAGTTTGATCAGTACTTTTTGAGAAAATAAAATATAACCACATGAAATTCACTAGAAATTGGTCATTCTCAAACAATTTTAAATAAAACGATTTTTGTCGTATAAAATAATCAGTTAAATTGCTTTATTTTAATCGATTTTTTCAGAGGGTTAATAAAAATGAACTTCCTATAAGTAAAATGATACTCGTCGAAAGTATAATAATAATTGTTATAAGTATATACTGACATTTGTTATAAGTATAATGATACTTCTTAGAATTATATTGATATATGTTAAATCATTATAATGATACTATCATATATCTGTTTGTAAAAATTATTAATTCAAATTCAAAAGTATAATGATAGTAATACAAACATTTTACATTTAATAAGTATATTTATACATTCAACATTTATAATTATACTTACAAGAAGTATCATTATACTCAGTTTGAGATGTATCATTGTACTTTTAACAAATATCATTATACTTTTAACCAGTATCATTATACTTTTAACAAATATCATTATACTTTTGAGAAGTATCATTATACTTTTGAGAAGTATCATTATACTTTTGATAAGTATCAAGTATCGTGATACTTGAAAGACACATCTTTGATATATCATTAATAACCACATTCCGTAAAGTATCATGATACTTTTAACAAGTATCAAGATACATCTTAATAGTATAATGATACTTTCTTAAAGTATCATTATACTTCTTACTAGTATCACAATACAAATTAAAACTATCATGATAGAAAAAAGCATCATTATAGTTATATCCTTATTGTGACATGAATCGCCACTCATACCCAGGTCAAATGAAGAACTTTAAGAATATGTAAGCAGCATTCAAAGCGAGCAACAGTCGAGTTGATATACATACAATCAACTGAATTTAAAAAGTCTTCACTTTTAAAAACGACTGTTCAAAAATCAGTTTTGACCAGAAGAGGTGAGAACAGTCAAATCGGAAAATTCTAAGTAAACCGGGACAGCATGCGACACTAATAAAGTTGTATTATATATCTCTGATGTTAGATAAAAACACATTAACAGACTTTATGAAACAAAAGAAAAAACAAACAAAATTACTATCGCATATTTCTCATGTTTCTGATATTCCGGTCATATATTTTCCGTCATTTTGTAAAATATTATAATCCACCAGTAACCGGAAGTTGGAATTGATGCGTCCCAAAAATTTTGAAAATGCGAAATGAGCAGATTGAAACGGAAAGTAACAGTTGATCAACAGCAATCAACTCAAGAAGAAAGCGACAGACGCAGTGTATTTGACAGACTTGGACCTGGGGCTGCAGGTGGCAGTCGGAAATACGACGATAACGTAAGCAGAAAAGTTGGCATTGTGAAAATGAACCCGGACCAGAGTACCAGGCACCTGTTTATATCCATATTATTCGATTTGATGCCCTCTCTCCTTTACATTAGATAATCAAAAGTAAATTTGAAAGGCATAGCTTTACCTGTACTAGGTTTTTTGCACAAACATAGTTCGACAGATATCCTCGCAATACATCCACCATCTAAAATTATCTAAGGTGCTTGTGTACAATGAGTATCTAAGATTGGCAGATACACCCTCTCTCTCCCTTTTCAAAAGGGAGTACAAAACTTGTTACTGTCCTCCCAACGTTGGCTATTTAAACATGTTTTAATGTCAAACAATGACTTCCCACGCCTTAATGTTATAAATTGACCACTTTCCAATTTACATGTACCTCATTTGATTCATAACTATGGCTATCAGCTCTATTAGATCCTATGGGAGTAGCACTGATCCTTTTGTAAATTACCCCAATAAATAACTTCACCTGTGCAACTGATAAAGAAAATAACGGCCTGAGGGTAATTTCACATGGTTACTGTATGATTTAATTAGGTTTAAAAGTAAAAATTTGGATCATTATTCAAAAGTCCCGTAGACTGTAATGTTAGCATAGCCGTATTTGTAAATCAGGGGAGATAATTATGACACAATTGGAAATGGGTCAATTAATAATTTTTTCTGTATTAAACACTTTTGCTATCAACACCCTCTATTTTGAATAAGTTTTCCATCAAATGCACACAATGGACAACTTCTTAGCAATTAAAAAACGAACGTTTTACTGCTCTATGACTTTTCCCAATTACAAATAACAAGACACTAGAAATATACCAACTAAATATTTCCTTGATTTTTTCAGTATACTTCTAGGGTCTACTTGTAAGCATTTAAAAATGTCCAAGCACAAAAGAATGGCGCAAAATGCAAATGGATTTATTTCGTTTTTTAATGACCGAGAAGTTGTTCATTGTGTGCATTTGCAGGTAATTTATGGGTGTAGATGGGATGAATACGAGACTAAGTGTTTATATTGTTTCATGTTCTTCAGGAAAAGTAAAAAAGTAATTATTTTATAACATTAAGGCGGTCTGTGATTACCATTTTACATTTTTATGTGATAAAATAGCCAGTCGGCAAGACAATTCCAATCTTTGCATATATAGGCTTGCCTGCCTTGAGTGTCAATTTATATTGACAACTTTCCAATTAACTCGGAATTACTTTCCTTGATTCAAAACTATGGCTATCTGCTCTGTTACATTTTGGTCCTATGGGAGTACCACTTATCCTTTTGTATTGTATAAAAAATATCACATGTGCAACTGATTTACTTATTAACTGCCTAAGGTAATTTAACATCCTGTCACTAAGGCCAAATAAAGTAATAAATATTGTTCCCGTCACCTCTTAGGGTCTGAAGGTCAGACAAAACTTGACTGGTCCCTAACCGTTCGGTAATTACAATCGCCCGGGAGACAGTCATGAGTAAAAATGGTGCGTTTATGGTCAAATTAGCGTCAATTAACCTTTACATGTATTAAGACTGTATTCTTTTAAAAAAACATGTGGTGTTCACATTTCTGTTGTAGCTGAACATTTTGGATGAGCAGTTTAAATTTATCTGAACAAAAACAGTCATTTTTTTTCTTAATGTGGAAAAAAAGTTTAGGGTTGATTGGCTGACAGAAACCATACATGTTTTTTTATTTAGCCTAATTGTTATTGACCATTTCGAAATCATGAAACCATGCCCAAATTTCGCCACGAGATTAAAGCTTGGGGGTTAAAGACTGATAATCCATTGAAATACATTGTAAATAGACTGTGTAGTTCTGTTAATTGCAAGGTAATTACCTGGGACTGCGACAGACTGTTGATTGGGGTGAAAAAGGGCAATAAAAAGTGAACAGAATAAGCCAAGAAAATATAAACTATAATGTTTATTTCAACATTAAAAGACATAGTTTTAATGCAAGGGGTATATAATAAAAAGAAACAGTAAGTATTTAAATGAGAGCAATTTTTTTCATTAATGTTTGCTTTGTTAAAATTTATTTCATGAGCCTGTTTAAGAAAACAGGTTTATTTGGTTGGGGGCAATGATTTTATTAAACATTTAAAAAAAAAAATTTTAAAGTTAAAAAAAAAATTCAAAATTGAAAGTCATTGCTACAGTCATGACAGTTTAAGATTATTTTATGATTTTGTGATACGAAAGTTTGCAGCAAAAAAAGGGTTTTACAAAAAAAGAAAAATAAATCTAATATCAAATAGGAAAAGTATGAAACATGAAATAAAAACATATTTTTTTATACAACTGTACTATTTTGTACATGTTGTATAGCACGTAATCCAAACTTAAAATTGGATTTGCGGAAAGAGAAATGAAAACTTTCTGAGCAAGTGAAAAAGGTAAAATGTATATATGATATTACAGAATGCCACACTTTTAATAATTTTTCTGTACAAGTCAAAATTTCATATTCCTTAAGTAAAGTTTTTTCATGTAGAAATAGAAATGCAAAATTCATCTTTTCTTCCATATGTCTTGAATTCTTTACCTAAATCCAACACCCTCTAAGCAGTCAGATGTATTTGACTGAAAAGATTCATTAAATGATAATAACCGACTCGGTGGGGTAATGGTTAACATGCTCGCCTCGAGTGCGGAAGGTCGTGGGTTCGATCCCCGGCTGGGTCAAACCAAAGACATTGAAATTGGTATTTGCCCCTTCTCAGCTAAGCACGCAGCATTTAGGAGTAAGAGCAAAGACTGGTTGGCCAAGAATCAGAATAATGTGTCTGCGTAAAGTGGCACCTCTTCCTGCGGACTTGCTTTCGTGAGCTAGCACGTTAAAAATCCGGCTCAGCAGGTCGGTCTATTACAAAGCTGGGTTCATCATCATCATTCATTGATATGCTCTCATCCTGAATATGCATGAAATATTTGTCACTGGACGTTAAGCAACATTCAGTCCATCAGTCAATCATTAAATTATAATTTCATGGCATCCTCTAGATTCAACAAGTTTACTCTATTTTGTATAGAGATGGAGTAAAGTCTTGATATTTAACTCATACATGTATCTTTCCATTTGTAAATAAAAGAAAAAAAAACATGTGAAATATTGATACTCTCAGAGGACAGAATTATTCAGTCTAGACCCATAGAGGACTCATCATGTTTCTATTTGAAGCACCATGCATCAGAAACATATCCTTATCTCAGGAGTTTTTGAAACCCATTCCATGTCAGTAAATGGGAACTGTAAAATGTTTACTTGTACACTGTTGTAAATTAACACAATGAATCAATCTGTTGTAGTTTTTAATGTGAAATCTATCTTCAGTACAGACAAGGTATTACCATGATAATTCATTGTGATAGATGTACCATTCTGTTGGTGGTATTGCTGTAGTTTATTTTTCCTTACACACATCATCCTTCATTCTTTTGTGTTTAATTCAGTCACTACCATCTATAAGCATATTTTTGTAGAAATTTGTGCAACAGAAAAAAAATTAGGGGCAGTAGAACCAATAGAGTAGTGCCACTATCATAGTGAATTTTCATTGTTACACCCTTTCTGTACTGTACCTACAGATAATCTCTAACAATATCATTCTAGCAGAAATCAAATGCTTGAAAAGTACTTCAACCATGCATAGCATATTCATTGTATTTCCTCATGCCTCATTTTTGTTCTTAGAATGTACTTCCCTTTGCCCTTGTTATAAATAATGACTACTTATGTATATTATTTTACAGATCTGCAGGAAGTTTCTAGCTGGACAGTGTTACTTTGGAGCTAATTGTAAATACAAACATGTAAAGAGAAGACCAGAAAGGTATACATTTATTCTTATTGGATATTTTGATTCGTTATGTTTCTGTTACCCAACTTCCTATTGTCACATATATGTACATGGTTCATACGGGTCCTGGAATCCTGGAAAAGTCATGGAATTTGTAAAATCAAAATTAAGGCCTGGAAAAGTCATGGAATTCATAAATTGTGATAAAAGTCATGGAAAAGTCATGGAATTTTCTTTCCACAGCAGAAA
>JARWCS010000004.1:7587218-7602759 GCA_034783895.1 Geukensia demissa
ATCAAGCTGAAGATATTAAAAATAGTATTGCAGTTTCTCCCCTCAGCAAACAGCAATTAAGAGCAAAGACTAGCTGGTTGGGAATAAGAATAAAGTTTTGGGGTAGGGTGGCATGTATTCCTGTGGACTGTTGCCTTTTGAAATATAGTTCATTCACTTAAACATGCTTTTGTCTAGAAAATGCAGTTAATATTTTCCACTGAATGTCATGGAACAATCTCTTTTCAATCTCTTTAACACACAAAAAGCTTTTTACTTCTCAGCCCTTTAAACCCTGCAGATTTTAATTCACTTCTCACCCTTCAACACAAAGAAGGTATAATATTACTCATTTTAGATACTGTTCTGATATGCAAATAATCCTTTAAGAGCTAGATGTTTGAAAAAACATTTGTCACAAAATTTTGTAACTTCACCAATTTGAATGATATTTATATTATATAACAAATTTCTGTCTTCATATATTTTTTTGGCTTGATTACATCGATGTTTTGTTTTTTTAAATTCTGATTTTTTGAAGAATTTGCTAAAAAAGAATGACAATTTCATGGTTTAATAGAGCTAAAGTCGTTGTCTAGATTATGAACAAAACACAATAATATTTTCACAAGTAATAATGATTTTACAAAATTTATAATATCTATAAAATTCACAATAAGATTTCCAGAAGTAATAATAATTTTACAAAATGTTAAATATCTATAAAATTTCAACTGTATAAAATTAATGTTTGTCAGCTGTTTTGGAAATGATTGAAATAGCACAAAATACCTCTTTAACCTTAGCTTTGTGGCATACTGTTTTTAATTTAAGATTATACACACAGTTTTACCGTAAAGACATTTAAGGGGTTACTGGTGGGTATAATGTAACCTATACAAAGTTTAGTGATTTTTTTCAAGTTGTCAGATTGCTTATTTATCTCCATTTTTGACAGTGTTAAAAGTTCAGAAAGTTATTGTATACAATACTTGCAAAATATATACCTTTTGTCAACTTAAAATCCAATGTTGTTCTAATAGAAATTGTTATTTTCATGCCACTATTTACACGAGAGAACATTGTTTACATTATCTGCCCTTTAATAGCAAAAACATTGGATCATAGAATGTGATCGAAAAGGTTTCCATAGGTTTTTAGATAACTCTCGGTTGTTTAAAGGCAGCTGATTTATTGTTAATTTGTATCTTAAAGTACAGCAAAACTGATTAATAAAAGTTTCTCTTTGCAAGCAGATAAGTTCAGTATGTGTTTGCTGTTCTGTATGGAAGATTTTTACTGCAGTACCACTTCTGGGTCATAAATTTTTTGAATTTTATCCAAATTCTCTGATATTTTAGCTTATTTTTCAGTGATAAGATACCTAGAAACAACAAAATACATTTGCTAACTATGTTTTAATATCTGCAGGCTTAGACTTTTTCTTTAGTTATGGGGCTGAAATTTTTTTATGTTTGTAGCACTACAGCATATTATTTACACCAGATTATGCAAATTTTATGTTTGCTTTCAGTTGACTTTGGTGTCAGTGCTCAACTAGACAAAACTATTGGCAGAAGAAACACATTTATTGGTACTCCATATTGGTAAGGTGAAATTAATATAGTTACAGATTTCATTCAGTAAAACTTATAATTCTGCATCAGGATTACATTACAGCAATGTTAATTTTGATAGCATGATATTTAAAAATTCTGATATATTTGCATGCAACATTGAAAATAATAAAATTAAATAACAATTTAATTACAAGTAATTTTTTTTTCAAAATATAGCTAGAAACATAATAAGCTGTTTTCTATCTAACTTTAAATTACCCTTTTATTCTGCAGGATGGCACCAGAAGTAATTGCCTGTGATGAAAATTCTGAAGCCACATATGACAATAGGGTAAGAATAAAATTAAGATAACATTCATAAAGTCTAACACAGTTGGATAATATAAAACTTTTCCCAACTAACCGATATGATTTTAATCTGCTATTGCAGTATTGGCAATCAGAATTTTTCCATGGCGATTCTTATTTTAGATACTGATATTTGGCTTCTGGTTGACTATTTCTCAGGGCTGTTCCAGAAAAAATGATATGGGTGTGTGATGGCAGTTGATATCTTTTTCTTTTGTTGCTTTATTTTAATATATTTTTCTTGATTTGGGGTTGGGGTTTAGGAAATCAGATTCTTTGGTTGAGTTCTTTCTTTTTGGTAATTTCTTACTCTTGGTGAGAAGTCTGTATGTGGTAATTGGATCTCAGGGTTGTGATACCGATCATAAAGGCAATTCTGTAGGTGTCTTTGTGAAAAAATGTGTCTTCACACACTCCCATATAATTATTTTTGGAACATTCCTCAGAAAAATCATCACTGAATGAGGAATACTATCATGTTTTGTGTTAAGTTAGATTTGTTCAAGATAAGGACTGTACTAATTTTATTTGCATTTCCAGTAGTGTAAGAGGGTAATAGCATGATGTAATGGATATTTACACATGAGGTGTCAACTGTTGTAATAAACTGAACAAGATGTAAAAGTTTAGTGTCAGGTTGAATGGAAATTTACAAATTATTTATTGTTTCTGTAACTATTAACCGTTAATATAAAAAAATATACAGTCCATATTTGGCCAACATTATAAAAGGCTAACTGCATGAAGTGATTTTAAATAAATACAATTTATGGTGCAAAAGAATTAATGTATTGATAGATTATAAACCTTAAAAAAGAAGAACTTCATGAATGAATGTCTAAATTATATTTTATACCGAAAATTTATTGTATTGATCAATGATATAATGAACAATGTCAGAATGCTATTTTATACTTAAAATGTAATGTGTTGATCCATGTTTAGATAATCTTGCATTGTTAGTTATTGAAAATCACATTTGATTTAACTCTCAAGATTGTAGAAATAGGATTATCAATGCTTCAACAATGCTTATTCTTTTACTGAGTGACTTTGCTTTTTAAAGTTAATTAATGCCTAAAAACACCAGCTGAACTGTGCTTGCAATGATAAACTGCATTTGCTGTTAATGATCATTACACAGGAGTTGATAATTTTTTTTTAATAAATGGTCGAGAGTGGGAAAACAATACAAGAATTTGAGAAAATGTGATATCAAATGTAATCAACCTTAATTTGTTTCAGAGTGATTTATGGTCATTAGGGATAACTGCAATAGAAATGGCTGAGGGAAAGCCACGTAAGTAATAGTAGCTGAATCATAGAATATTTCTTTGTGTAACCAGCTTAATTTAAAAACAGATTTAAAGTTTAACTTTTTGCTCTATTAAGGTTAGGGCTTTCTTAGTAAAAATTCCCCAGGGGGGGGGGGGGAGGTGGGGGTGGGATGGAATGCTACTTTTTTTTTCTTAGTAGGGGGTTATCAACATAATTATGACCCTGTTCACACTACAACAGTTAATCCGGATTAACTCATGTAAATGTGGATTAAGTCACATTTGGTTTACACTAGGTTTGATTTAATCCAGATTAACTTGATCAGTATTTAGTTAATCCGGATTAAACTGTAGTGTGAATGCAAAATGTGGACTAAATATCATATCATAATTAGTAATATTACTTATTGTCTTTTAATTTCTATGATTCAATTTTAATCTTGATTAAGTTAAGCCACAATCCTAACGCTAGTGTGAAGGCATCAGGTTACCGGTATACTGGCTTAAGTTTAATCTGGATTAAGTTAAGCCACAACCCTAACGCTACTGTGAAGGCATCAGGTTACCAGTATACTGGCTTAAGTTTAATCTGGATTAAGTTAAGCTTAGTGTGAACAGGCCTTATGTTCTTACATATTATTATATATTTATTTAATCTTTTCCATAGGTGGGGGGTAATAAAAAGGGGCATTCCACCCCCCACCCCACTTGTCACATTTTTAATGGAATAGCCTTTATTAGATATTTCCAATTTATCAGTAATTTGCAGCAATTCTCATTGATCTGTACTGACCAGTTATTCATGGATATGGTTACTGGCACAAATAAATGAAAAATGAGGTTGTGAAGGACAACCTCATGTTGTCAAGCAATAACAAAGTGTGCTATGTCTTCATGCACATATTTTCATGAAGTAAATCGACCAGACATCATTAAAAAACTGAACAAGGATTTGTTTTTATACGTTGAAATGAAGAAGATTGTAAAATGTGACATTTTGAGCTTGAGGATATTTTTTTCATGTAAATGACACAATAAAATAGGAAATAGAGAAATTTTTTTATCTTGTATTGTAGACTTTAACAGTACTTTGTGGGCTCACTGAATATTTCCTGTGATATGCAAAGTGTCCTATATTCTTAATGTGTTGCATGACAATAGATCTCTCATGATAGTGTAAACATATCCATAATAGTAAATTTATTATTGCCAAGGATTGTGTTGAACTTATATGCTTTGAGCATTTCTATCCTAAGAAAATGAAAGATATGGGGTTAATGTCAGAGAGACTGCACTCCAACCATGAGAAAAACAGAGGAATTTACAAATCTAGAGGTTTCCACGAGGCCTTCAACAAAGGTGGGATACCACTCCTTGTGAAAAGCTCTAAATTGCCCTAAATGAAAAAAATCATGTATGCGTAAAATTAACACTATTCTTTTGCTATTTGAAACAGAAATGATGTGTTTAATAACCAGAAATAACTAGATAACAATTTGTATTTTGTTTTTTTAGCACTCTGTGATATGCATCCAATGAGAGCCTTATTTTTAATTCCAAGAAACCCACCACCAAGATTAAAATCTTCCAAATGGTAAGTTATACAAAATACCATACAACAAAACAAACATCAATGTAAACTCGAATGTTGCACGATCAACAAAACAAAAAAGTAAATAGGTGATTTACAGTGTGTATTAAGGTCTGAATTCACTTAGAAATCAAAGTAAATAAAATTTGCATAAACTTTTAAGACTATGCGAAATGGTTGATACATTGTTAAGAAAATGAAAAAAGTAAACTAATGACTTGGAAATACTACCTCTTCTGAATTTAAATGTACCAACTTCTATAAACTTTGGAAGGGTTTGTCTTCATCATGGGAGAACACAGAGGATTTTGAAATTCTGACTTAAAAAACATGAGAAGCAAAAATTCTTCACATTATGATAATTTTTTTATAGGATTACCCTTTTTTATTGTAAATTATAATTTGCAACTTTGATGTAACATCAATTACGTAATCTTTTATCGGTACCATGGCAAGGCTGTGACACAGGAGAAGATTTTTTATGTTTTGAAATAGTTGCATGAGAATGGAAATAACTGTATTGTCTTTTAAAATTTGCTTTTTCGATCTTAGACTTTACGATTGCAAATTCCAGTTTTAATGGCTCTGCTAACACATTGCCACAAAAACTCATTCTGCAACCATAAAGGAATTTGAAGATACCAAAGAGGCAGACAGAAATCATTAGGTCGGAAGACAGACAAGACCATGGCCAACAAAATGAAACGAAAGTCAAACATAGAACAAACAACACTACACTGAAAACTAAAGCTGGAGTAACACGAACCTTGCAAAAACCAGGGTGAGTTCAGGTGCTCTGGAAGGGTAAGCAACTCTTGCTCCACTAGTGGCACAAATCACTGATTGACATTGTTAACTGTTCATATTCAATACAGTTATATCCTGAGTACTACTTACTGTAACAGTATTGGCAGTCTTGATGTAAGTTATGGACTTGTCTCTCATGTACAGCAGCAACGAAAAAAAAGTAACAATTAAAATTTTGAAATGGGAGTTCTAAATATTATTATTACAGCCCAGTGGTATTATTCACATTGATAAAAATGTCACAATAATTTCTGCATTTACAATGTTTTAATATTACAAATAATTTTGTTTCTGTTGTATGTTAATCTAATCTCTTAATCTTGACTCTTTACCCATTGTAGGTCATCCAGATTTCAAAATTTCGTAGAAACCTGTTTAATAAAAGATTACACTCAGAGGCCAAACACAGAAAATCTGCTGAAACATCCATACATCAAAGATCAACCTACAGAAAGACAAGTCAGAATACAACTCAAAGATCACATAGACAGACATAAAAAGAACAGGAGAAGTAAGTAATGGGGGTGGTACAAAGGGGGGGACCCGCGTACGGGCATATGAAAAATAAAATGTCGTTTCACAAGAACGAAAAATAAGAATAAGGTTGCATGTTGCATTTTGATCAAGACACGCGAAACACGACATATAGCAACCCTCTAGCACGACAACACGTGAAATAAAAATCGGTAATAATGTTGAACGAAAATAACCCTGTACCACCCTCAGTAATGTATATATTAAATGTTCTCCTGGTTTAAGAGGGATTAAAATGACCAGCTAAAAACAGCTCTTGTATTTATACCAAAACAAAATTATAGCAAATGTTCAACAATAAAGTATATCAAAGTTTATATCCTTGTCATTGGAATTCTAGTTTTTTACTGCAACTGAATATTTGTGATGTTTTGCCTGAAATAAAAGTTTCTTTATTTATGTAATTTAATTTTTTATTTGGTGAGGGATTCAACACAATTGCTCTGGTACTATCATTGAGTTTTTTTCCATATATTATATATGTTCAATTACACATTTTATTATAAGATTTATGAAAGATAAATTTTTATCTTTAGACAAAAATTAACAAATATTTGAGAAACAATACTAAAGATAAAAATTCAACAAAAAAATAATTGCTTTTCTTCGCCACAGATTTTTCATTGTTCAAAATTTAACTCGGAGGGTGAAAGGGAAAAATCTCACTCTGAGCAAAATTAAAAATTACACAGCCAGATGTGCCACGCATAAATTTCATGCATTATCTTTTTTGCATCATTTTCACACAAAAAAAATATGAATTTTGTAAGAAAATTTTTTCATGTCATGTTGACATGAAAATTACGCAGGAAATCCATGCGAAAATTTGACATGAAAATGACATTAATTTCATATGAATTTTTTCGCATGAATTACATGCGCTGCTTGATTTTTTATTAAATTGTGCGAAAATTTTCACACAAAATTTGTGTCAATTTCATGCGAATTTTATGCATGGCACATTTTGCTGTTTATTAACCTCCTCCACAGCAAAATCTGATGGAAAAAAAAAACAGTAATATAAACATACAATTCTGTTTACAGCTGACGACCATGACACAGAGTATGAGTATGAAGGCAGTGACAATGAGGAAGAGGAGGAAAGTACCACTCCTGGAGAACCAAGGTATCACAAACTATAAATAAAGCAGTGTGATTTAGAGCTTGTCACAAGGAGTGGGATTCCATCATTGTTGGAGGCCACATGGAAACCTTTAGATTTGATTTTTTAGCAGTTTCTGTTTAAGATTTGGTGTAGGCTCTGTGATATTTATTTTTTTTAAAATTTTTTATAAGTGTGCTTTAATCTGTCCAAATAAAACAACTAACCAAGTTGAATAAAACATTAGATTGGACCATATAAAATTGGACTGTAAAAATAGGAGATGTGGCATGATTGTCCATGAGACAGCCAACCATCAAATAACAATCAAAATTAAATTTCTACAGGTCCTATTAGTCTTCAAAAATAAACAGGAGTCCATACTATAATGGAAGCTGTAAAAGGCCACCAAAATACAAAACACAAAATCTGAAACTATTCATAAAACAATTGACCTAATCTATTGAAAAAATGGTGAACGAAGATAACAATATTAAAAGAAGAATAAGAGGCTCCATGAAGGTCAACTTATTTTAGAAATTGTTCTTATTATTTTGCCTCTGTCACTATGGCAAGAAAAAAAAGAAGAGATCTTTTGCAAATTGGTAGCATTAAGTGTTTAAAAATCAAAACAACATTTAACAATCCATATTTTTAAAGCTACAAAATAAGTTTATAGGTAATGTTTATTATTTTCAAAACATTTTTCCAACATCAGTGTTGGAACAAAAAACAAATTTGCTAATGAAATGTCATATTGAAATGAATTTAATGTTTATTACAGTTCAATTTTACAAATACCTGGAGAATCTACCTTAAAAAGGAACTTCCAGTTAATACAACAAAGAGAGGGTCACCAAGGGGCAAAGCCCTCTGCTCCCCCTCAACAAGCTCACAACCAACACAACCGGGGACAAAGGCCACAGCAAGGTCACCAGAGACATGACCACAGAGACCATGGAGGTCACCGGCCAGCATCATCACACCAGGGCTGGCCAGTGTCGAGTCACTTTCAAGCTCAACCAATTCATCCCCCACAGCAACCACAGAAACAAGTCCCAAGGCAGTCACAGATAATCGGTAGGTTTTACCTAGAAAGAAATAGCAAGAAATTTTTGGCGATTTTTTTTTTGGTTAATGTTTGATTTTCTTACACCCAAAACAATGAATTGCATAATTTTTGTTAAATTTTGTTAAGTCTCATATTGAAAGCATGCATTTGGTAACTTAGAACAGTCTGTGACCTTTTACCATTTATTCATGATGTCCATTTTGCCTTACATCTGCATTTTAACAGTTGTATAAAATGTGAAATACCATCAACTTCTGACACATAATCTACATTCTGATGCAACTTTGTTTGTAACATCGAATTTGATTGTATGATGTCGAACTTTTCATAGCAACAAATCCATTTTTGACGCTGTTAGAGAAGCAGCCCATGTGCAAACATTTATTTCAGATTTCAAAATGTTCTGATACATTCTATTAATTTGCATTGGAATGGAGTTAACAGTATTGTATTGGAAGGCTTGTCAGCATCAATTTTGATTTGATAGCCGCAAACATCTGTTTACTGGCTTTTCTCATTGCCGGTAAAATTAATTTGCGACCATCAGATCATCAGTTGATGCTGCCAAATCTTCAAATAGAATACTGTATACTCCTAAATACCAAAAATTTAATTTTACCAATGCTTGCGAATAGTCAAAATCTAAATATGTGTTTAAATATAGAAATTAAGAGTGTGAAACTTGTTTAAGTTTGGAACATCAATCATTTCAAAAGGATGTTGACATAAAATATTCATATTTTGTTGTATTGTGAAATTTTAGGAAGATATATAGGTAATTGTAAGACTAAAACGTGTGACAGCTTCTTATCTTAGCCTTTTCACATCTTTTGAATATATTTTAATTAATACTCATTATAATGTTAACTTATATGTCGTTTTGCTTGCAACTGTAATGATGTTTTTTATTAATAGTTTGCCGATATATTTTTTCTCATTTGTTGGCTAATGGTTCCAAAAAATTATATTGCAAACCTAATAGTTATAAGTTTGTAAAAATTATTAATTCATATTTATGCATAATGCATGCCTTCACAATAAACCCTGGCATGTCAGCATCAGTCATTATTTAGTTTTGATTAAATGCATGATTTTATTTCATATCATATAAAATAAAATTTATTATGAATTTCAAATATCTAACACAGGGGAAAAATTTTTAAAAAGATGTCTGTCATATTTATGTTATAAAATGGGAATTAAAAAAGTCCACATTTGTAAAAACTTTTCAAAAAATGTGTTTACAAACTTTGTTTGTTGCTTATTGATATGTACGTGCAGTCTGTTCTTGTATTGTTTTGTATATCAATGTTGTAGTTACATGTAGAAAATCTTTAAATGAGCTTTTCCACTAGGTTTTGTTCTTGAGAGATTTTTCAAATTAATTACGGAATAAAGCAGAAATATTTGCATACAATATGGCAGTCTTCAACATCTTCAATAAATTTGAGTATTTATTATCACACATCTGAAAAAGGTTATAAAAATAGTCAATATTAAAAACAGTGCATTGTATGATATGTTTGATTTGAAGTACTCCTATCAGCAATATCAGCCCAAGAAACCTTAGTCTTTTTATAACAAATATAGCATGAGGTTTGGGGATAATAGAACACCAATAATTCTTTCAGTTTTGCTATGTAAATGAATCAAATGATTTTTATTCTCCTGGAGAGGAAGCTAGTTTCTTAATACATGTAATGCAATAGGTAAGTTTTTTTCTGATATTAAAACTCCTCAAGTATTTCTTTTCTATAGTTCAGGAGTTTTAATCACACAGTATAAAGATTTAAGTCTCCACCTACTAGAAGGACAATAGCTATTGCATTACTTCATAATACTAGTTTCATCCCTAGGAATCTAATTTATAGGAAAACTGGTAGAGGTATTGGGAGTTCAATTTCCCCAAACCTCACATTATATTCACAATGATACAACTTGAGACACAAACATTAAGGCTATAGTTGTATAACTGCCAATTGCCAATCTATTAATAGGTTACAGATGAACAGCTTTACTGTTTGTTTTGATGGCATGTTATTACATTTTCCAATTTTTAAAAGCTTAAGTCATTTAGATAAATTTTTATATCCATAATTATGGCTCAGATTTCACTTTCATAAAAAATAACAAATTCAGGATTTCTCAATTGTCTCTTTAACTAAAAACTGCCTCATCCAACATTTTCAGATAAAAAAAACAATGATCAAAGGAAAATCTCAATTTGAGGTATTTTATAAACTTGAAACCAGGACAGAAAGTAGAATGGAATGTCCTTAGTGCCAATCCAGTAAAATGATATTGCAATAGGATCCAATTAAATTATTCTAAGTAAACAAGTACCTAGTGGTAAAGCCATCTGTATTTTTAGTTTGTACTTTTTATGTCGCTTTTTATACTGGTTTCTAATATCCTAACTTTACCTTGTAGAGGAGGAAGAGGAGGAAAATGGGGAACCAGAAACAGGTTACCTCCCTTTTCTGAGTGCTTTTATTTATTTTTTTTGCTGTGTCACGATTGATCAACTTTAATATGAACTTTTATCGTCATGTTTTCTGAAAATGTTATGAAATTGACAAACGAAAAGTGGATGGAAATTTTTTTTTAAATCATTTTCACATGAATCTACCCATTGCAAGAAAAAATATGAATTGCAAAGTCACCAAAATTTGATATGTTTTAAAAGTGTATTGCTATTAAATGTTTCAAAAGCGAATTGTTATTAAAGTTTTGCAGGACTTTTTGTCACAAAGACAAATGTTAAAATCACATTGCAGCATCATGGCAGCCATTATAAATCAGGCTGTGTTTGCCTTTAGTGGCATTACCCTTGTCTGTACATACATCTGTAGGTTCGTCAATTTTGGTAAAGAACATTGGCTTTTGTATGTTGGATAGGTTTGATATTTAGTCTGAAGCAGGGAGTGTTCTATCATGTTTCCATTTCAGGTCCAACGTTTGTCTACTTCCTGTTTGCGGAGACATTGATTAAATCTGCATGCTGTAAAATTTTTTCGGCTTGTGTACATGATTTGGTCTGAAGCATTATCAGGTTGAGTTGTATGTGCCATATCTCGCCTTTTCAAGTCTGACATGTGTCTTCTTCCTGTTTGCCGGTGATGAGGGCATCTGTGTCCCATGGGTACATTTTCTGTCTGTTATACAAATGATAGAAGTTATTACTGACATTTCAAAACGATGTCACCGAAAATGAAGATCCTTTAACAGAACATAAAACCCAACATTATTAATTTGATAATGAAAGTTTTTTTTTCTGAAGAAAGCATGACATTCATTGTTAAAGTTGATCATTTAAGCAAGTATTTTAATCAGAAATTAACATCATATGTATAGTTTTCATGATTAAGATATGGCCTAAAGCCTTCAGAAGCCTTTCTGCTATTCCCATGAAATCTATTCTTTAAAATATTCGTATTTCTGTTGCGATAATTTTTTCCCCTTTTTGATACACATTCTTATCTTGTTTATCGAAATATAATTAGAATATTCATTAAAACCTCATGATTGGTAAAATGTGGACAATATTTTGGCTCTCAGATAATTGATTAATGTAAATTTTATCTGGCAGAGGTTAATTATACATAGAAATTTGTTTTTAAACGTTGATGTAGAACTGACCAGATTCTTGTTGAAGTTCCCTTCCACCCTAAAAGAGGTCAAAGGGTAAACTAAAGTGGGGTTGAAAGAGAATGTTATTTTTCATTAGACATGTTCAAAAATATGTGTTTTATATGGAATTTTTATTCTTTCAAAAATGAGGTTAAAAAGGAAGTTTGGGGGTGGGGTTGCGTCAGTGGGCAAAATATTGGGAGCACATGGAGATGACAGTTGATTCTATTCTCCAAATTAATTATCTTACACAGAGAAGGTTTATTTCAATAGACAGATAAATTTCAAATAACGATTTTTTTTATGATAGATGTGATTACCCGATAATCTTATGCACAAATAAATAACATGTCAGATCAAACTAAAATATCTTCCATTATTTAGTATGTAGATATAATTTGATACATATTAATTTGTACCTATTAAGAATTGGAAACAATTGTGTTGTTAAAATTGTTATTGGTTGTTTGTAAACTTATATAATGGTCATTGTAAATGGAAGTTTTATACACCCGATGGTATTCTAGAAAAGCTTGTAGGTGCATGAATGCTTGCTTGACATTATTTGCATGTAGAACAGAAAAATCCACCAATATTACATTGTGCATACATGATAAAAATGAAACATATATGGTGTAATATTTTGACAGTGCATGAAAAATCCTGTGCAAATTTTTAGTATAGTGATTAAATATGAAAGTTATGTTAAAGCATTACATTATTGAGACCGGTTACATGTTTAAGCTGATGTATGTGGTTGCACTTTAAAAACAGCTTTAATTGTATTGTATAAGTATATGCCATGTACTTAAAATGGTTTTTCTATTAGCTTGATTTTTTTCAATTTCTTAAAAGGAATTATTTATCAGTTACTAAGCATGTTAAGAAAAAATATATTTACATATTTTAGTTACTAAGTTTAAAATAACCCTTTTTCTGTGTTATAAATTTTTTTACACTTTTGTCTGTTTTGTTTTGCAGATCAGAGACCACTAAGTGCTGGACAGAAACCTCTAAGTCAAGGGGACCCAAGAAATGCTATGTACAGAGGTCATGTTAAAAAACCAGAAGTATGAATATTTATTTATCAGAGTTTAATCATTTTCCTTTTGATCTCTGTTCCTATTTTCAGTGTCAGTCGTATGGGAGCTCTCAAGTGGCGACAGTGTAATAATAATCATTCTTCCCTATGCTGGTCTCAGCCTGCACTCTATTCCTGTACAACTTGTATCACCTTTGCAACTCAAATTTGTTGACCTAAACTTATCTCAAATTCTCTCAATGTTTTATCAAGCAGTTAAAAATAATCTTCTATTAAATCTTATTCTTCAGTTAGTTAACAGATTGTATTTTCAATGATTTCTCTTTTTTACCTAAAGACATGTTTCAATTTTCAAAGATTTCTCTTTTTACTAAAGACATGTTTCAATTTTCAATTATTTCTCTTTTTACTAAAGACATGTTTCAATTTTCAATTATTTCTCTTTTTACTAAAGACATGTTTCCCAAAACTTCTGAAAAACATAAAATTGACACAGAAACTTACCACATTAAAAGGTTTTGGTTAGTTTTGCTGTTCTGTACTTTTTTAGTGATGCAGGGATTTGTAAATATCATTCCTCTTGCCAGAATATGAAGCTTGGGGCTTGTTCGATATGCTCACCCAACCTGAATTTATACTCTTACTCACAGATTAATATTTTTGTTTTATTGGATGTTTTGAAATTTGGACTGAAATCATTATCTATCAGGCTCAAAGATACTGATGAGAATTGGTTGATTGTATCTACACATACATGCATAAGATTTTAGAGAAGTATTTGTTTCCTAAAATGAAAAAAAAAATTATTCTTGGATGGAGTTGTGTAGGTGTCAAGAGTTCTTATGTATTAAATACAGGGAACTGTGTCTATAAACCCCTTGAAAGCTCAATCACTGTCATAACCATACATAATTTGTATCTGGTAAACCTCTTTTAGGTGACCAACTGTCTTGAAAGACCACTTTTTATGAGCAGAAAGGGTGGTCTCCCAAGACAGGGTGACTGTAATTTGCAAATGAATAGAGTGTTGATGCACATGACAATGAATCAAAACCAAAATGCAGTGAATAGGGCTTTTATTGATGTTCTTCATCTTGAAATTAACTTCCACTTTTACAGCAAGATAAAGATGGCCTTTAGCAACTTCTTACCAATATTGAGTAAATAACACCCACTTTTAACTTCTGTTTGGTGTCATCATTGCACTACAAGGGTTTGTTTTGTGATGTCATGTTTCAGGGAAATTTCATGCATAACTGAGAATTCTCAAACATGCGCCAACTGATAGATTTACCTGAAAAAATCTGACACCACAATGTAGAAATTCCTGATCGGGCATTGGCCATTACGGAAGAATTTCATTCATTACTTCATAATATTTTTTTTTAAATCATTAAATCTGTCCAATGTTGAAGTATTTCTGCAAAATAGTCATTTATACTGTCAATAAATATGAAATGTAGTCTTTTTTTTATCTTGTAGGATTTAGATGTGCTGGCAGCCCATCTAAATGAACTGGGAGCAGACGACAAACCAACCACGACAGTTCTTATTGAGGATGACAAATCAGACGAGGAGGAGGAAGAGGAAGTAATCAACCGTGATGGAACACTTCTCGCTTCAGAGCCAGCTAGGCCATTGTAAGTAATCAACTGCGACGGAACACTTCTGGCTTCAAAGCCAGCTAGACCATTGTAAGTAGTCAACTGAGACGGAACACTTCTCGCTTTAGAGCCATTGTAAGTAGTTACTTCTGGCTTCAGAGCCAGGTAGACCATTATAAGTAGTCAACCACGGCATCACACTTGTCTCTTCTGAGCCAGTTAGGCCATTGTAAGTAGTCAACCATGACATTACATTCTTGCTTCAGAGTCAGCAAGGCTTTTGTAATTAGTCAACCCTGACATTAAACTTCTCGCTTCTGAGCCAGCTAGGCCATTGTAAGTAGTCAACCATAACATCACACTTCTCAGTGCAGAGCCAGCTATGCAATGAAAGCAGTTCAACCATGACATCACAATTCTCTCTCCTTTGTCTGCTAAGCCATTGTAAGTAGTCAACAGTGACATCAAACTTATCTCTTCTGAACCAGTTATGCCATTGTAGGTAGTCAAATATGACGGCATATTTCTTGCTTCAGAGCCAACTAGACCATTGTAAGGTGTGAGTGATGACATAACACTCCTTGTTTCAGACCATCTAGGTCATTGTAAACTAAAAACCATGATAGCAAACATCCATATAACAAAAAATTAAAAATAAGATTTGAATTCTGTGCAAATATATTTATTAGTTTTTCAAATTGTAATGGTTGTCTGAAAGGCACATTTTTCTGTTTAGTCTAAAAATACCAACAAAACTCTTTATTTTATGGCTTCTACAAGAACAATATGTTATTACTTGTTATTCTGTAATAGTAAACCTTAAAAAAATCAAGAATCCAGTCACCTGATTAGGTTACTGATTTAAGGGGGTACCATACACCTAAGGGAAATAACTCTTTAAGATCATCTAAACGTTTTAATCAAGTAATATTTTATATTAAAATTAATGCATCTCAGTGATCAAAATTTTTGATG
>JARWCS010000004.1:7643713-7661764 GCA_034783895.1 Geukensia demissa
AGCGCCCTGCCTGATAGATAGAGTATATTACCTGAGTAACAGGTCCAGCGCCCTGCCTGATAGATAGAGTATATTACCTGAGTAACAGGTCCAGCGCCCTGCCTGATAGATAGAGTATATTACATGAGTAACAGGTCCAGCGCCCTGCCTGATAGATAAAGTATATTACCTGAGTAACAGGTCCAGCGCCCTGCCTGGAAGTTAATTCTGCTGGGATTGGTAATGTCCACGCTTCTTCTATACTAGGCAAAGTTTTTGGTCTGGAAAAAACAAAAAATTTGGAAATAAAAAAAAAGGATTGAGTTTTTAAATGTTACAGATCATGTTTCTGCTATAAAACTGTTTAAAGATTAATGGCTTGAATTCTTTTCCAAGGAATTTGTTCATAAAATATAATGGTTAAACTGCCACACAATACTTTGTTAAATTTATAAATTTTCATGGCAACATACACTACATTTATTTTGGTGATTTTAAACACAATTGAGACCTAAAAATGCAATAATTTAAATTTTTACATCTATTTTAAACACTCAAGTCAATTAATAATTAAGAAAGATTGCCTGCAATACATAAACAAGTATGGTTCAAATGAATTATATAACTTAAGTTGTTTACACTGTATTTCGGGACTGTATAATAGACTAAAGATCCTGTCTTCATTTTTCCCACATGCACCAATTTCAAAGAAAAAAGTCTCTTATTATAGTCCAAAAAATATAGTATATACTTTTAAAACTCACCTGCTTTGGAGATGCTGTATAGCAACACTGTCTAAATGTTGCTGAAGGAATTTTATTTTTGATGCTAAAGCTGAGTTAACTCCCCCTGCAATGAAATAATATACTGAATTTTCTATATCTTACAATCTGAAAATTATTGAAAAACTATTTATGCAGTAACTAAGAAGGGTTAAACAATATTATTCATAAATTATGCAATTATTTTAAAAACAGCAGAACAAGGAGGAGGCATATTATTCAAAATTTTTAAAGTGGCGAATACTTTTTTAATGTCACTATATAAGTATCTGGTAAAATTGATATTTCATGTATGTTCTGTGAAATTACATTTGCCTCCTGATCCTCCCATGAAGTAATTTCGGGAAGACTCCTCAACTAACAAAATTATTTAATGATACAGATTAAAAATATTCATCAATATGCATGTCAAAACATCTTGATGTAATGTAAATGCTAGGTGTGGTGAAAAAAAAACAACATGTGATCCTCCTGTGTTCCATACCTTTATTATGAGTACCATTAATATAACAAGTGAATGCGTCTTTGGGTTGGTTACACGTTTCATACAGAATACCGAGATCAGTCCATGCTGCCGTGTGAGATTTATCCAGCTGTACAGCACAAATATAGGCTTGCAAAGCGTCCATAGGCTGGTTCTGTTGTTGGTACAGTACTCTGTAATCAGAATTATTGTTTTATCATTAATGTGTTAAAGTTTAGAGTAAACAAAGACTTGTAACCTAATTTATATACAGTCAGCCAGGGAAGCTCAAAACACCAAGGGGATGTATTTAAACTATTCATGTATAGAACTGTTTGAATGATTTGAGGCTTGAAACCATGTAACAGAGAGAAACAATACAAACTGTGATCAAAACTCGCAAAAGATACCTCCACTCCCCCAACAGATTATCAGCCCTATGGAGGACAGAAATTATAATTGGCTGATTAATGCAAACAAATTCTGTGAATGCCAACCTTTTTCATTGGTCAGGTTGTCATCTACGAGGATGATAAAATTGTGCAATGAAGACTTTTGTCAAATTACTATTCATTATACAACTTAATATTTATGGTCATTTTTATAGCCTATTTCATAACAAATTGTGGAAATTTAATTTTTCCAATAAAGTTTCAGTACTATTTCCTTGCAAGGGTTGCAGTTATTTGCCTGCTTATTTTTGTGATAACTTACACCTCACAAAGATATCAACAACAAATTACTTGCAAATAAAGATGGTTCACATATTTTATACAAAGCATTTATAACAGTGACTAGCTGTAGTCAAATACAATATGAGTGTTCTCTCAGTAAAAAAATCATTCATTTAAGAATACATACCCTATTGAGCACCAGGTGTCAGCACTGGCCTCAGATTTATCAATGGAGTTACGATAGGAAACAAAGGCATCATGTACTTTACCAAGACTAGAAAAACACCTGAAACAGAAGACAAAACTTTTCAAAACAGAAATGATATTTAATGAATAAAAGTATTTGAATTTGAAAGTTTAACAATTTAGATAAATATTTACATTCAAAGTACCACAGTCACTACAAATTTTCAACCTCACCCAAACTGTATAAACCCAGCAATGAGTTCCAATAACAATGAATTAATACTAGGTGTATATGCTGGTTGCTTCTGCTTTTATATGGACTGCACACCTACTTTTAAAATTTGTTTACTACTTACACCATAAATATACAGGTGTGTGATATTGATAGGGACAAAAGCATGGAGGATATTGTTTCTCACATTTATTGTAAGGTGTGTAAATCAAGCCTTGTGTAACCAATGACCCTTTTCTTGCATGTTGCATTACCGGGCAGTCACCCATCCTTTAGACAAACTTGTATGTTAAAATATACAAAATTCATTAAAAGCAAATAGTTTCTGTAATAGAATTTCTCTAGGCTGGTCAAAGGTGTCAGAGCAAACAGAAAGAAAGCCAAACTCTTGTTTTGAACAACTGTGATCAAAATTTAGAATATCTAAAAACCAGAATTTTGAAGAGAATTTCAATATATTTTTAAAACAAAAACTAAATTTTTAAATGGTAAACAACATGTATAAAGAAGAAAAGGTGATAAACACACTTGTTCAATAGATTGGTGCACTCCTGCAGAAACTGAAACAATCAGATTATTGAGTAGCCTTTCGTATACCTACCGTCCAAGTAAATACCAGGTTTGTCCGTTAGTTGGGTCACACTCTAATGATTTATTAAGGTATAATACAGCTGAATTTTCTCTAGATTTCTTGTCACCTAACTGATCTGAAGTGTGGTATAACCAACCTACAATCAATACACAACATAGTTACATACACATTTATCATTCCAGTTTTCAATTGGTTAAATAAAAAACATTTTTAAAACTATGAATATTATTATTTTTGTTTATTTAATTTAATAAAGGAAAAACAGGAAGTGTTTATCTGACATATTGGGGATCCCATACTTGGTACATCTTATCAAGATTTTTCATTAGAGGTACAACTTCTATAACAGTGGCGGATCCAAACTTTTTGAAAAAGGGGGGGGGGGGGGGAGGTGCTTTTTGTGGAGTTCTGGATTCATCCATTTTCTCGTTTTCCAATGGACCAAAATATAGCCCAAACTTTTTCTTTTTTATCAGTTTTGCATTTCAAGTGGGGTGGGCCTGGATCTGCACCTGATTACATTTTTTTTATGTTAAACAATTATCTTTAGTCCATAGAATTACATGGAACTGATTTATACATAGACAATATTTGTTACTTTAACAGGATATTTTAAAACATAGAGCAAATATGTCCAAAGGACATGGATGTCCCCTTCTGACCAAACAGGAAACAGACATAAGATGGACATGAAAAGGGGAGACAACTCAACCTGAAAATGCTTCAGACCAAATATCAAATCAATCCAATAAACACAACCAGAGAAATCTTTGAGGAAAATTGACAGATGAACAGACAGACAGACAAGGGTAAACTTAATGTCCCTGTTGCCTTAAGGCAGGGCAAAACTATAAAATCTTTAAATGTTCTGATTAAAATGGGGTTGGGCAATAAATCAGTTTGTTCTGGCCACTTATGGACCACTCACATTAAGTTGTTAAGGGTTATTTTTTAACATGCATAGAATATGGCAATTAGATTGGTATTATGATTAAAATAATTATTTAATTTGATTCATAGTACTAGATGAAGGCTGGAAGATCATGCACCTTTAAACAGATACTACACCTAAATGTGTGCCCTTTACAGATACTACACTTAAATGTGTGCCCTTTACAGATGCTACACCTAAATGTTTCCCCTTTACAGACACTACACCTAAATGTGTCCCTTTTACAGATACTACACCTAAATGTGTCATGTTTTGAGAACACGATCTGACACTAAGTGTTTATACAACTGGCATAATAGGACATTGAGCCTTTGTTAAGTGCCTTATAAATAACAATGTACATTAAGAACATGTTTCTATTTTTGAAACCTAATTAAGAGTTATAATGAATTTTTAGAGTATGATTGAAGTAAAAGTTATACTTGACCCACAATATCCTGTCCTTGAAGTGTGACTTGGCACTTATTTTAAGAGGCACATGAATAGAAAACTAAACACATGCAAAAATAAGTTATAATGCAAATCCAGGAAAGAAGCATCACCTCCTTGAGAATTTTATACTGGGTGTTTTGTTCTTTCACCCTTTTAAGGCTGAAATGTGTGATAGTATCCATCAATGTTTTTAAAGCTAAAGCAAAAATCCATTATAACTTTACTAAAGTATTATTAAATTCAAAAATTAAAATTTGATTTCCCACATTATACATGTATACAGTTGAGTTCTGACAAGTACAACTGGATCAGAGTATGTTAAATTATCAGATCAAATTATGGTCTTTTAAAAGGTGGGCTCTCAAAAGAGGTTCATTTGATGACAACTTTTGAGTAGTCTTCTAATAAAGCTTGGAATCTAATGGCAGAGGTCTCTCAACAGATTTTCTGTATTACTTTTAATCATTTTAAAGGACCATATATTATCAAAATATGTATAGCAGGCTGCCGTTTCATAAAACGATCGCTAATTAAGCGTGAATGTTTTTCCATTCACTTTTTATGGCCTAACGTGCACGGTAATTTAGCGATCGTTTTATGAAACGGCAGCCTGCTGTTAACAAAAACAACTTATAGTACATAGATGACATAATAAAGACTGTAAATAAGTTGTGTTTGTTATTGTATACAATTGTATATTATCATGATTATTGTGTCATATTTGTACTTTTGTTTATTTCATTTCTGAGGGCCTCAGGGAGGATTAGTTGTAACTAACTGTGTCACCCTCTTTAAATAAAGTATTATTATTATTATTTTGTATAAAACCATTGTTCATGTATATATACTTGCCTAATTGTTTTAAAGCTGTTGCTTTGACAGATTTGTCTATGTCTTCTAATGTTATAAATTGTTCATAGGCCTCTTTAGCTTGTTTAATTTTACCCTGAACTTCTAACAGGTGTGCAATGTGTAGCTGTACTGAAATAGAAAACCAAAATATTTGCAAATATGACATTATGTTTAACCTGTCAAAACCAACCTCCATTCTGATTAGACAGGTCACATTTACTATACAGTGAACCCTGTCTATAACACACTTGAAAGAAAATTTTGTTCAGATTTGACAGGTGTTTCATCTAAACAAGAAAAGAACGTACAGTTTACAGATTACAAATCATTTGTTTTAGACAGGTACATCTGTACTACATATTTTCTAAAATTTCATACAAGAAGATTTTTTCTCCAATTCTTTTCTTTTCAGTTGTTTACTTTCCATGGAAATACATGTTGATACCACAGCCACTTTTTATATTCTGATCTGTATGTGTAGGATAAAATAAAAAAATTGATAAAATAGTTCTCTACCCAAAGCACATTTTCTTGCTTGGGTTGGTGTCAGCGGCTTAATATTTGACAGTATATATTTTCAACTGTTTCAAAAATATTTAACTTCAAAACTGAATGTCCAATCAGATGGTATCATGTGAACACACCTTAAGGTGCTTGACACATTGGATACACCCATCAAAGATCAACCTGTTCTCTCTCAGTCATGCTCTTCCCATTACTAACACCTTCATATCATTTACACCTATATCAAATAAGGTGTGCTAGTTTAAAAAAAAACATGTTTATTTTTTCTATATTTGTATCAAAGTGTTTGTTTGAAAACATTTTGTTTTCTCTAGGAGTGAAAATACATGTGCACAGGTGTTTTATTTTCACTCAGAGTAGCACAGAAAAATTCAAGTCTGCTTTTTTCAAAGTAACAACAGATAGGTCTGATGAAGTCCATGATAGTGCACAATTTCTGATCCTAACACATTATGAAACTTCAATAGCATTTTGTAACTTCAATACTGGGGAGATCACCTTTCACAGTCATTTAGTTTTCTGTTTTCCCTTTTTTAACCATGGTCTTGTCAGTCTTTCTACTACTAATTCCTTTGGTATCTTTTAATTTTTTTATTGCTGGTACATATAGACCAGCATGACATCAACAGATCTGAGCACTTGTTATATTTTTTATGTTTGTTTTTAAAGATATTACCCACAATGCAACAGAAAGAATATCTCCATGACTTATCTAATTTTGTACTGGCAAAAAATCTTCTAGACTTGAAATATAACATACAAAAAACCTTCAAGACTTGAAAATGTTACACAGAAAAAATCTTCAAGAATTGAAATGCAAATACAAAAAATCTTGAAGACTTGAAAATGTTACATAGAAAAAATCTTCAAGAATTGAAATGCAACATACAAAAAATCTTGAAGACTTGAAAATGTTACATAATATTAGACAAATTATACTTATTTATAGCTGTAAAATGCCTCATAAAATTTATGTCCTCTTTGTGGCCTTCCAAAAATAGAAATGATAATACTGGCTCTGTTCTGTCAGATATTTTATCTACCAAGGAAACACCTTTAGAAAATTTCTGACAAGAAATTCCAGAGGAATAGTGCCATAGTTTTTTGAAATCATACATTTTCATGACTGAAATTCATTTACATTTCACGTTTTATGTGATGTGTTTGTTGTCATTGTGTTTTGTGTTTGTTGCTGATGACAGTCCTTTGTTGGACATAAGATTAATAAAAATATTTGAATTTAAATTTAACTGACACTGCAACATGAATTAAACTCAAACTGGTGTTAGGGAGCTTCCCAAACTAGCACGTGAAATGTGAATGTTTGTTCAATGTTGGAATCCTTTAAGATGAAGAGCAGCAATTTAATCACTGTATATTTGTTTTGGATTCTGTCAAGTGCTTGCTCGGATTTTTTGTCATGAACCACCATTGTTTATTGTTTTAAGTCAGATGTTCATTGTTTACAATTTCCTATGCAGAGGTTAATGGGTAATCCTTAGTCATAATTCATCAACTCTGCTAGGCATGGTATGCCATTGATTGCCTGAATTGCAAAGCCAAAATAGTTTTAATGTTGAAAAATTATTGTGTCACAATACCAGGTATTCATTGGTTGGCCGCCATGGGAGGAAGCTCACATAACAAATGGCAGAGTCATCTACTGACATGGAAAGTAAGAGAACTTTGCTGCAGCTATTGCATGGTAAGGTACATGCCATGTGCCTTTTCATTGTTACTCAAAATTCATCCCTTTTCATACAGTTGTAACAGTACCATTATGCTAGGAGTACCAATTTTTGTGGATTTTGTTGTTCATTAAAACATGGAAACAACACCCAATAAAACCATTTATAATTTGGTTAGTTACTGTCCTAAATTTGAAACTACAAATGCAAAAATTTTTAAACAAGTGATGTTTTTAATATCCATAAAGTTGGTTTCCAGGACTAAAATTACTTTCACATTATATTCCTATGCTTTGAGTTGAAATTCTCATTTACAAAACAATCAAATGTAACCATGTTTTAACAACAAAATCAATTCAATTTCATAATACGTACTTTGAGCTTTTGATAGAGAACAAGGACTGGAATCAGTGAGAGCTTGCTTGAAATGCTGAAAAACAGTTTAAAGTATAATCTATATATACATATTATAACCATATCAATTTTATCAGATCACTTGTTACGTAATCATGATAAAATGTTATTCCATGTCAAAACCATCTATCCTATCAAGAAAACAGTTACGTAATGTTGACAAGCTTCATTCCGCGTCATTAGATAACCATTTAACAATAAATTGCCTTAATCAGGACAATTTTTCTTCCAACTGGACACTTTCCAAAACCTAAATATGATGTCTATTTTCGAAGATGTGAATTTCCTGTAATGATTAATCAAAGTTGATTACCAGTAATGTTTAATCATGTTAATTAACTTCATGAAAGTCTTCAAAGAAGTGATTACCTGTTCTTATCTATTTTTGGGGACCTGTATGTTTGTATCTAATGTAAAAAGAGTAATGGCTGAACATCATTATAATGCTTCTTACTGCTTCATCAGAATGCTGATGTAATGACTTTGAAGCATGCAAGTTGTCTATTTTTCTGGAATATGTGTAGACATTTTATTAGTGCCATGTTATATAACCATTTGGTTATGACCTAACGTTCAGATATCTGGCACTAAACAATTCACCTCCGATTCATTTTCAGTGCCACAAAAATATATAAGAACTACAGGAGTATTTTTTTATATGTACACGTTTTATAATAGAGGCAATTTAGAGCATTTCCCAAGGAGTGGTATTCCACCCTTGTTGAAGGTATTGTGGATACCTCTAGATTTGTAAATTTTTCGTACTTTTTGTTGTGGTTGGAGTACCATTTTTCTGACTTTTATCCCATATCTTTTCATTTTCATACTATATATCCATGTCAATTTTTCCCTTTTTTATTGTTACCAAAAACAACACCCATTCTTACCTTTAAACTTGCATCATAATCTGAGGATGTTTTACACATCAAACCAAGACGTATCCTGATCTCGTTGGCTCGACTAAATCCTGGATCTGTATAAAGTACTTGTTGGAATGCTCTTGTTGCCCTGAAATGTAAAAATAAATTGTAACTAATGATTAATCTCTTACAGTTTTCATAGCATATATTTGGTCAAAAAAGTAAAAAAATTACTTTCATATAAGATTTCACAAGATTGTAATAGTCCAAGAAGTCCAATAAGTAATTTTGGATGAATGATTGTAATAGGTAAGCACCCAGTGGTTGATATTTTGTGCATCTTTAGGATAAAGACAGAAAAAAGATTATGTCCCATTTATACTAGACTGACAAGCTGAACCAGATATTTGTGGTATTACAGAAGACAAAAGTCAGCAGAAAGTCTTGTCACCTCTTCTCAACAATATTCTGACTCTGAGCCAATCAGTCTTAGCTCTTGAGAAGCACCACCTATTTTAATGTCTTCGGTAGTTGATAAGGAATGGCTGATTTTTCAATTCATTCTTACAATAGACAACTTGATATTCTACAGGAACCGTATCATCTGAAATCCTTTTGAAGTGACAAATGAGTAAAAAAATATACAAAACAGTTGGCATATTACAATTATTTGCTGTTATGCAATAACATGCACTGCTTTCTTCAAAGCATTCTTCAATTTCAACACTATAATTTAATTATGTCATAAAATTACAACCAAAATAAATAAATGATGACATGTTTTACACATGTTCAAGATTCATTTTTAACAAATAAATCACCTAGAATTACCCAAGACAGATGTTCACTGAAATGCACCTGTCAGTTAATACTGACATCAAGGTGAAAACTCAGGTGATTTCAGGTAATACAAAATGTCATAGACCATTAACGTCATCATAGGTAATCCGATCTGGGGATCACCTTAGCTTAATAAATACACCCAGGAATCATCATAATCATATTACTGATGGAAGATTTTCTATATAAATTTGATCCCTTATAAGAGGGGCATATGTACAAATTATAATGGGGTTTTTTGTTGTTGTTGTTTTTAAAATTTTGAACAACAAATACAATCTGAAACATATTGCATATGTATTGTGACCATAAAAAAATGTTGGTTTTGATAGGATATCAGATTGTACAGGATGTCGGAATATTGAGTGGTTGAATTCGACATGTTGTACTGTATACGGAAATAAATTCAAATTGGGATGGAAGAAACCTTGCTATCCAGGTTATACAAAGTGTCAGTATATGGATTTTTAATTGCATTGAGGTCATTCTTTTGGTCCTGGACAAGATCTGGTCAGATACTTGTATATCTTCACTTTATTAGAGGGTGGTACAGGGGGTACCGTGCATGGAGGTACGAGATAAAATGTCTATACACAAGGAACGTAAAATTAGAATTTGATTTGTATGTTGCATTTTGATCAACTCACACAAAACAAGATGTATAACCACCCTCCAGCACGACAACACATGACAAACAGGTTGCACAAAAATAACCCTGTACCACCCTCTTAATATATAAACAAAAGTAGGTGGGGGCATTGCCTGATTACACACTGTTAAACCTACACAAACAGCCTACATTTTAACCTCAATTCCAATAGACTAATAATTAGCACAACATCATAACCAATGATTACCATTATTACATAATGCCACTACTTGATTCAAAAGACCATCATTAAAAATTGTCATGGCAACTAATAACAGGAAAAATCATTCCACTCCAGACATTAAAAATATTCTTTGAAAATAAACAGAAATCAGCAATTTTTCACCAATTCAAGAACATGTATAAGAATCGTATAAGAAAAGCTACAACAAAGTGTGTCAACAGATTACCAAGGGTATTAATGGGTAACCAACAGGTTACAGTAAAATTTCATGAATGTGACAAATAGGACATATTGGAAAATTTAACAGTACCAGGGTATGTGTCTGAGGAATTCGTAGAGCTAGAACAAATGGCTGGAGCAATTGTACTATGTTCAGAGTATGTGGTACATGTCTTTAAAAAAGTTGATGTGTCATGATCATCCTCAATTCTATATGGTTTTGTTTTGTCATAGCCATTGTGTGGTTTTGTGGTTAATGAATACTTTTGATCTTTTACTCTATTGTGGTTTCTTTACCTACACTGTTGAATTTTTTGACATAACCATGTTTTTTTTTGTCAATAACATTCATATCTATGAAAAAAATTTCCTTCTTCCCCACTTTGCTTCATAAAACCTATGTTGTCACATCTTTAATTTTTCCTGCTTGTTTGTCCCAACCTCTACAACAGTATATATTTTCAATGTGTCAAAGTTGCATGACTAAATATATTTCAAGGTAATTGGTGCAATTTGCTGGAAGAAAATTCCTTTTGCTGAAATGCACAAGTTCAACAGAGGAGTACACAAAGAAATGCATGTTTAAACTGACAGGTGCAATTATGTTAAAATCTTTCATGTCTAATTACACAATCTGAAGGTAACAGGATTTATTACCTATCCAACTTCTGACAGGCAAATTTCTGGGTCAGTCTGTCAGCCTATGGTATAAATCAAGTTCAATGACTTATTCAATTAACTTTTGGTACTTTTAGCATGTTTAGATGGTTTCCAGTGTAAAAAGTACACTATGTATGTCTCTTTATGAGTGAGTGATTGATTTAATGTTGTATGATGTCCTTCATAAATATTTTATATATTAAAGATGAGAAAGAGCATTGATGTAAAATAAATGAATGAATGAAGGTTATTATCAAAATTCTGAAATATTTGGCACTGTCTACATTCTAAGTACAATTACTTAGCCAAGTTCCATACAACCCCACAGGAGGTTTGTAACAAAGGAACAATGAACCCTAAGTCTACCTGTGTATCCCAGTCAGGGTCAAAAATATTGGAAAGGCATTTTTCAAATTCATTTTTCAAAATTAAATGCATTTTATAATCAATAACAAGTGCTCTTATCCAGTTTCTGGGTCAGACATCTTTTAAGGTCAAGACACAGTGAACTGAAATAAGATATACAAATCTTGCATTTGGTTGCCCTCCACTGAGGCAGAAGAAGTCGATTTATGTCAGAGTAATGCAGCATAAGAATTTGAAGTCCTATTTTTCACCTTACAAGTTAAAACAGAAATTATAAAAGAAAGGTAAAAATTTTGACATATTCAGGTTACGTCAACATTTATGCAACAGAACATGTTCATAAAGATGTCAAAAAAAGCTTCCGAAAAATGAAATGAAGTAGGGTACTCAACTTCTGAACTGCATGGTTTTATTTTTTTATAAAAGTCCTGAAACCAATGACCCAAATATTAACCTACTCGCACATTATTCTGACTTTAATGCAAATTTTGCCTCAATGTTTACATTTAAACAGAATCAAAACAACATGAAAGACAATGACCAACAAATGACCTTGACTCATTGCTGTTTTGTCACACCACTGACCCAGGTTAGGGGGAGGGTTGAGTACTCACCAACCAGTTTAACCCCACCACATACTAATGTGCCTGTCCCAAGCCAAAAACCTATAGTACAGTGATTGTTGTCTTATAAGTCGTACTGTTATTTGTTCACCATTCTTTTCAATAGATTAGCTATAGGTCGATTGTCCTGTTTTATGAATAGTTTCACATTTTGTATTTTGGGGGCCTTTTACAGCTTCCATTTTGGTATGGACTCCATTTCATTATTGAAAGCATTAATGGGACCTGTAGAAGTTTAAATTTGACTGTCATTCGGTTGATGGCTGTCTCATGGACAATAATGCGACATCTCCTATTTTTATATCTTGACTTGAGACAGGCACATGATACAAGTGGCAGGGTAAAATATGTTTCACTGTTACCAAACCGTCTCCCAGGATGAGGACAAAGGCAAAATCAAAGCATACAAAGTCTATAAAATGATCATTCAACCTTCTGTCTACAGACGAAAATCTGTCCCCTGTTTTGCCATCCTACAATTTGACACATTTCTCAGAATTGCTGTCTAATGATAACTTACAGGTTTCTTTGACAAGAAAAAAATAGTTGTGTTTTACTTCAAGATTCTAGTGCAATCAATATCTGTACCAGAAAGTTTGCATTGGACAGAAAATGAGAAAACAAGATTGACGATGGCCAATTTATTCTAAGATCAACCCTGAAGCACAACAGACTTCATTAAATTACTTTCTCTGCAGATTCTCAATTCAATAATCCTCTTATCAGCATGGATGAGGATTTACTTGATGTAATCTTACGACTGAAGCTCTTAAATAATCCCACGGAATCAAAGCTTAACCATATATGGTAAATTATAAAGTATACAAATGGTTGTTTCACTATTTTCCAACAAAATGGAGAAAAACTAATGAATAATAAATTTACAAAACTTATATCTCACCCTGGTAAAGTACCTACTTTCTAATATAATGAAACCTTATTATATTACATGAAACAAAATATTTTAAACAATGCACTGGCATTAAACTCAATGAAAGATGGATAAGAAAAACGGAAAGGTGATTGTAATAATAATTTGCAAAGTTGAAATTTCTGCCCTCCCCAAGACCACAGTTTTAAGTGTTGACGTGTAGCAGGCAGTTCTCTCATGACCTCCAAATATCATTGACTTACCGTTTACCAGACAGTGTTTGTATGAGATGTCCCAAGGTTACTGCTGGTCGCTATTATACAATTTCATTAATATATCTGAACATACTGTAAACTAGTTACCGAAAATGTTTAAAATAAATTGTTTCTTACAAAAAGTCATGTTTATCTTTTTCCTTAATTTTTATTTATATTTTTCTAGTAAATAATTTAAAATTTCCTTGTTCATTAATAAACTACAGTTTTTGCAAGTCATTTTTTTTCTGGGTAAATAATTTCCCTATTTTATGCAAGTCTACAAAGTACATTTAAAACAAGCATTCCAAAAAACAATTCAGGGAAGGTTATGCATATAGGTCAAATCACCAATGAATCCAACATTGCAAAAAAAGGTTGTAATTTATAACAATAACTGATCAAAAACTAACAGGTAATCATAGAGAACATAAGTTTAAAAGAGAACCTTGGAAAGATTAAAGTGTTCTGGTTCACAGGGAGACTAAAGGTTTGAACATTCCATTTTGCAGGGTTCACAGGGAGACTAAATATGAAGGTAGACTACTACTGTCTACTGTCACTTGGTGGGTGGCTGTCTCATGGACAATCATGCCACATCTCCTATTTTTATATTAAATATCCAGTTATAGAAAATGTTATGCTTGACAGACAGAATGACGGACACTGGTAAAACCCTGTACCCCTCCTTCCCCATTGGAGCCAGGTTACATAACAACATCGCCCCTTTAAGTAAAAATAAATACAACAATTGACTCCTAACTTACCTGCGTCCAGATGTTGATCAAATCCTAGAGTCTTAATGTTTTATAGCCAATACCTTGATCAGGTTGATCTCACAAGGTGTGTGTGTCTCATATTTCAATGGCTACATCATATTTTCAATAAATCTGCACTTTATTTGCACCTGGATATTCACTTTTCATTAAAAATTATTTCCAGTGGAAAAAAATGAAATCAAATATCTCTTTCAATGAGAGTTAATCATGTACCAAAATGCTCTCTGAAGTTCAATACTAATACAAATTGAAGAGTTTTGATTGAAAACAGTAGCCTGCATGTGTGGAATTTTTCATCGGAGGTTAAATGGTTGTGAACTAGGGATTAATGGGTCTCGAGAACTAATAGAGATACTGAATCAAAGAAAATTAATTACACGATGACAAAAGGACTTCAGCTATTGATCAGGTTTCTGAACAATAAGAACAATACGATGCATTCCGATCAAGGTGAGGTTAACGGTCGTGGATCACAATAGTTTGTATGGTACACAAACGACCAGTTTTCTAATGAAATAGCATTCCAGGTACTGACTCTACCTGTTTTATAAATGAACTAGAGACTCACAATAGCAAGCACCACTACACTATCACAATCCATTTACAACTAACAGAAGACCAAGCCTGTCCATGTTTATCGAGGATGGAACCTCATCTGAATCACTTTGATACTATACGCTTTACTGCACGTACTTTCTTTGTTGGATTTTTTTTGTTTTATTAGCTTAGTGCTAATAAGTAAAAGGTTTTAAGTAATTAACTGTTCATCTTAGTGATATTAACAAACAGCGAAACATTGAATAATTTTTTGGCAAATTAAACCATTAAAATCTCAACTATTAATTAATGGTAATTTTCAAAAAAAAAGTTTATACACAATCACATAATCTACAATCTTCTACATCCTGGGTACCAGTATGCTTTGTTGAGTGTACCTTTTAAAACCCATTCTTAACCATGGAAACATATAACATTTCAAAATGAACTTGATAAAATTATGGATTTTAATGATTCTAGTAAGAACACCCTTGGTACTTCTAAGGAGAAAAAAAATTCTTAAATTTCATTATCTTCTATCCTAAATCTTAGCATCTATTCATATCTCCCTAATAAAGCAACGGAAATTAAAATTTTCAAGTATTAAAATCAAATTATATTTAACAAGTTTTTTATCACCTGAGCACACCTGTACAAAGGTTAGGATTTCAAGGTAAGAGGTGACATCATTTTTATACAAATTTTTCGGCTCCAAATGGCTAGTTATCTGTGGAAAGGTGACACTATTTTGCATAGTAATGGTCTGTGATTTCCTCTGATCAAAGACCGTCGACTACCATCAACACAGATAGTTGAAAGGTGTGTCATAATTTACCTTGACCGCTACTAGATGTGTCACTATGCAAATACTATATAAAATTTGAAAAGCCACAAGATTCTTGTGTATTGAATCCAGTTTTGGCCTTAAATACTTTCAACAACTGTATTAATAAATGACTTAGTCATATAAGCATATGGTTTTATAATCAAAATGATTTTATAATGAGTATACATTCCAGTCAATGTTGAGTGAAAACTTGTTTTTCCTGTCTGCCAAAGTTCTTTGTTGGCACTGATAGTCACTATGGCTATACCATTTAGAAACTTTCAACAAAAAAATTCTAACAGAAAATCAATTTTACACTATTTTCCAGAATCAAGGAAATCAGGTCATATTATTTGCCTTATCTAAATGATTGAAGCGATAAGGATTCGGTGGGGCTGGGGGGTTGGTAGGTGACAGGTTAAGCAAAACAGCAAAAATAGCTTGCTATTTAAACTAACACACACGTATGTTATGAATTTGGTAGCTTAATTAGGAAAAGTGAAATTATTTTACTTTCATTGTTAAAGCCATGAGAACCAAAATTTAAGTTAAAAATATTCTCAACTTTAATTTATGATGCAAAAAACTGTGCACCAAATTACAATATTGTTTAGCATAAATGGGTATCCTGTTTTTACCTGTAGGTGTATAGAATTATTTAGGTCAGATTTAAACCAAATAAAACAATAAGATCAAAGGAATTCCTACCTGTTATCTACAGACAGGTAAATACTTATTAAGTATTTATCTATATACAGTAAAGTAATTAGGCTGGGGACTCCTATTGATCAAAACACCTGAAATATGTTGATACAAAATATGAGCTTTTTTTCCTATTTGAGTGGAGAGCTGGGAAATGGGATTTAATATTTAACAACATGTGCCTTATCAATAAATCTCCCTCCTTAAAAAACCAAAACAATCCTCAATAACAAATTAAATTAACAAAATTTGTGAGTCCACAATGCTAGTTGCTGTCCACCCTATACTTGAGACATAAAAACCTTTTTTTGAGGGTGTTATCATGTTTCATGCACATTGGGCTTTGAGCAAAAGCCCCATAAATTTAGTGTTCATGACTAAAACATGTTTGATTCTGATATGGACATCAAACCCTAGCTCCTTAATATAGATTCTCATATAGGCAGGGCAAGCATGATTTAATAACCTATTCATAAAAAGAAAATATATGTAGGTTAAATATGATTTGCATCTATGATATTCGAATGACACACTTAAATATTGCAATAGTCCAAAAAATAATGTCCAAAATTAATGGATTTAAAGACAAATTAAATCTACATGATCTACAGGATACAGTGCACAGACTTGCATGAAATGAAATGTCATTTTACGAGGAATGCAAACTTAGAATTTGGCTTGCACATTCCATTTTGATCCATTTACATGAAACGGGGCGTACAACAGCCCCTAGCATGACAACACATGGAACAGAAAGCGTCCAAAATGTTGTGCGAAAATATCTCTTATATGTATAAGTATTTTCTTTATTTAATTTATAAAAACATTGAGTTTTGTGTAGGTCTTTTTGTCCACTGGAACCTCAACTTTAGGACCACAAGGGCTATGGTGTTATGCAGCTGACAATGAAATGCCAAATTCAAGCAAAATGCCAGGAAGTCTGACAACTTTACTATAAAATATAATTTTAGCATGATAAATTCTACTGTTTGAAGTTTGTATGAATAATTAATTGCCATAATCAACAGTCACTTGTAAGATTATTTTGATGTTTTTATAACAGAAAAAGTCCTCCCTTACCTTTGCAACAAACTTCAGTTTACTACTAGTCTTAATATATGAACCATGAAATACAAAAATGTCTTTATAATCCCAGTTTTATGAGTAGAACACTTCATGCCAAATCAAAACCTGGCAGTGTTTCCTTTGTCCTCACTTCAACTGACATGTAATCCCAAAAGTCACATGACCTTTGACCTTGGCAGCCAGATGGTAAAAATGTGCTGAGCTCAGCTCATGAGAATTTGAGATATGTTGAGAACTTGTCCTATCATGTTTTGATTCTATATTTACCTACCTGTCAGACTATTATAATTATGTCATAGGTATTCCAATACACATATCTATAGTCCATTTCAAGAAAGTAATGTTATTGTTTTTATCAACTTGAAACAACTTCCACTGAGGTAGCAATTGTAATAAATAGAAATTGTTGAATGGTCTTAAAATTCACAGTTCTAACCATAAATTGCGACTCTTTTTCAGGAGTTTCATAAATTCTTGAGACCCCCCCCCCCCAACCCAAACCACTTTCTGGTGATATCAAATCATTTTTGGTCTTGAAAAATAAAAGATAAACACAAAAAATCTCTCTTTGTCCTCCTCATAGACCAAATAACTTTGTGGAATAGGACAAAACTAAATAAAACTGCCTCAAGAATGTCACCTAAATAGTAATGAAGTGATAAATGTATTAAGACTGGCAGAGCCAGACACATAAATGACATAAAAAGGGTCTCCTGTTATTTATGTCTGCATGTAAAACTTCACATCAAAAACTTAGTATTCTAATTAAGCCAAAAGTTATTAAAATTGTCAGTTAATTTCAACAAGATAATACATAAAATTTC
>JARWCS010000005.1:21056-34459 GCA_034783895.1 Geukensia demissa
TTATTCCGTCAGGAACAAATATTACAATAAAAGTTCTCAAGGAACTAATATTATATGATATTTCTTCTTTTGGAACTCCTATTATGCAGGAACATCTGTAACATGACATCAGAATCAATCAATGCCTCAATCATTTAACGACCGATAATCGGATATTTTACTGGGCTGTATCCGGTGGTTTGCTTTGGATATTATTGACACCCTTGGTTTCGGACTATAAAAAAAACTTTTCACAGGATATCTAATTGTTTTCTAGTCATTATTTTGATAGTATTTATTTTTAAAAAATCCCCTAATATTTTCAACATGGATCGAGGGTTGTGTGTTTACGGGGAAGGTGAAGGTCAGACATTATTTTGCCAGCGAGACGTTTGTGATTCATCTACAAATATTGTGGTCTTTTGTCATTCTCGTTGCTGCATTCTTGCAGCAGATATGAGCAGACCTGGCTTGAGAAGTAGTAATTTGCTCAGTCATATTTCAGCAGATTCAGAAATCGATCCTGTTCAATCTGAGATTGAAAACGAGCCACTAAATGAAGACTACAACTGCAAGGCAGAAGAAAGCCATGTCACCACAAAGCTTCTGAATTCTGAATCTGAACATGTAGAAAACGGTATTAACTAAAGTCTTAGATATCAAATCAAACATATAACATGTTAGTGGGCTGAAATCAATTTAAAGGTTCTTTATAGACCACTAGGGAAACAAGACAGTTTGGCACCTGTTGCCCAAGACAGATCGGCACCTGTTCAGAAGACACTGGGGCATCAAGACAAATCGGTATCAGGACAAATTGGCACAGCAATTTGTTTTCAATTAAGCCTCTATTAAAAGCAAAATAAAGAAGGTTAAAAACGCATCAACAAACAATAAAATATAATCAAAACATAATACAGTTGTTTTGAAACACTTCTATATATTCCATCGACCAGTTCTGCATTTTTCACGTCGTTATGAAGAAATTTTAGACAGACACTTCTGATTCCCGTGTCAGTTACATCAGATTTGTCTGTAAAACATCAAAGAAATCCGTTTGCAATGTACGAACGAAGAAATCATTCAGAAAAGGTATTTTAAAAATTTTAAGTTGAGAGACACCTATACATCACATGTTAAATAAAACAAAATATAGATTACAGTTGCCAGGCACAAAATTGGAAGTGAGATGCCTTAAATTCCAGCAGTCACATTGGTCTGGGAGACAAAAATTGAAAAATGTTGATGGAATAGAAATGATTCAAAACTACTGTATTGAAAAGAAGCCATCATTAATGCTCTTAATTGAAATCAAAAGTCATGATCACTTTTAAGCTTGTGTTTACATTGGTGATTGTTTGATCAATAAACATTAAAAGGAAAGAAAATTACTGTTTATGGATTTTTGTATTTTTTTTAATGTTTTTAGAATCCATTATATTCCAAAAAGCATGTAAAAGCCATATTGAGAAAATTTTGTGTAAATGACCATAAACCTGATAAAATGGACAGTGCATCAAATCTTCTTTTAATTTCATCATGTCAGACAACAGTTGTATTCAGTGTCACAGTATTGTCCAACCACAGCAGGAAGCAATCCAGGGTAGTCAAATGTTGCAACACTGAAGATTAAAATATTTTTATTTCATTCAGGCTGGATATATGGGTGTCAAAAGAATAACTATACTTTTTTAATCAAATTTACGATTACAAAATTGACATTGATAATATTGTTGTCCCATATTAATGGGATTTTTAATTGATGAGGAGTAAATTTGTTCATAGTCTTCCTAATTTGAAATATATCTTTTGATTAATAATTTTATGAAGAAAAAACTGAATGGTGTTCAATAATAATTTCTTAACTATGAGTTGTTTTTATATTAAAAACTGAGAAAATTTCAAGTTTCCTTTTTTACTTGTTTTTTTTTCATATTTACTGTAAGTTTTGTTTTATAACAAATTCCATATCTTATCAGTTAGAATTTAAAATTTTCCTTTCGTTGTAAGCTTTTTGGTTTATTATTGCCGCATGCCCCAGTAAACAAATTGGTTTTTAATTGATTACTTACATGACTTAATTGAATTTAATATTAATCTGTTAATTATATTATCACATTGTACATGTAGTTAGTGACTTAATTACAGCTAGTCTCAGACCTAATTATCTAAGTGATCTTAAGTTTTAGGTATGTTTATTACAATCTTCCATAGATAAATAGATACCCTACCAATTTGCCATTCTTAATTGTATAAGAAAAGTTTCTTTAACTGAATGATGGACTTGTGGGATAACTTACGTCCATCTATTCAGAATATACCCTTGGGACGCGCATCCAAAAAGTGGCAAAATAATCATCTTATTTATGGTGGCTGCAAAATGGTAGAAGAAGAAGTATATTATATTTGAACAATGAAGCATGGAGTCTGAGCTTATATTGTGAATCAAAGAGAAAACAGGGTGCCAATTTGTCTAACTGCGGTGCCTAAAAGGTCTAGATGCTGATTTATCTTGGTACCCATGTGTCTGAAACAGGTGCCGAATGTCTTAGTACCGATTTATCCTGGTGCTGAAGTGTCTAGAATTCCAGGTTTTTTCCCCCTTAATCTGCTTTGCAACTGAGTGGTTTCAACCTAATCCTGTACCATAAGGGAAATTTAAGTTTTAAATCTAAGGTTAACTAACATCCAAGAGCAAAAATTTAAGTCCAATTATTTAACACAGTGCAATAAAAATCAGAAACTTTGTTCTTGATTTATACTTCATCATAAAGAAGTTTATGAACAAGTTTCAAGAAAGATCTGACAAAGCTTTTGAAGTTTTAAATATAGAAATTTGAGATGTGGTATGATTCCTTGAAACAGCCATCCATAAAGTAAAAATTACACAAATATCTGCAGGTAACCGTAACAACAACGGACACACACAGGAAGGCAATCTGTAAACATGGTAAAAGGCCCAAAAATAAAATCTGATGACATTCAAATGTAACAATAATTGACCAATAAAGTTTTCAATGTAAAACATGTAGTGGTAAAAAACAGAAACTACAACATCAACTCGACAACAGATTCCTGCCTTGGGACAGGCATATAAAGTATATGGTGGGCCAAAATGTGAGTGCTCAACCCTCTCCTAATCTAGGACAGTGGTTGTGACAAAACATAAAAGACTTCATAAACCAACTGTTGTAGTCGTTATACAGTACACAAAAAATACAAATTCAAGTAGAGATATATTGACCTCTAAAAAAAGTACATGTACCTGCTGTTTCTGACAGCTAGTTAAAAATCCCAACACAATTGATAAACATACCTGGTTTTCTTAACCTAAGACATTTATTAAAACATGTCCAGCTGGATTTAGTGTAAAATGCAACTAAAAGTAAAAGAAAAAAGGTATTGTGCAAATACCAAATTAAAAAGAATTAAGAGCATGTAGGACAAAAATGTGAGAGAAAATGGACTAAAATTTAGTATCAATGTGAATTCCAATGAACACAAGATTCAAAGTGCATATTCATGTGTTGGAAATCAGTCATTTTTAAGCTATTTCTCCACTTTATTTTTTGTCTATCATAATTGAAGAAAACTATGTTTGACTTACAAAGATTCAGTGAGAATGGTTAATACATGTTACATTGTATGTGCAGTTTTTGAAACTAAACTTTGTGAAGTTTAATAAAGTTTAGTTTAATACTGGCCAAAAGCTCTCATAATACTTTGATTTAATAATTAACAGAAAATTTCAGCTGCCATTGGCTAGTTAAACAGTGCAAAGTTGATGAATGCTAGCTTTAGGACCAGTAGAGGCAGATGATTGTACACATGACATATATGATGTAACCTTTTTAATTTCAGGTGACCAGACTATAGAGTGTTCTGTGTGCCTGCAGACAAGTATATTTCCAGTTCAGTTACCATGTCGACATATTTTCTGTTTTCTGTGTGTTAAAGGAGTTGCTAATAGAAGTAAAAAGTGTGCATTGTGTAGACAAGAAATTCCGCCTGATTTCTTTGCTAAGCCCGTTTTAGTACGGACTGAAGATTTAAAACAGACAATCAAATTTGATGATCAGTACCAGTGGTATTACGAGGGGAGAAATGGCTGGTGGAAGTATGACGATAGAACTAGCCAGGAGATTGAAAGTCGTCACAAAACTGGAGAAAAAGTATTTGAATTGCTTATTGCAGGATTTTTATATATTATTGATTTAGATAACATGATTCAGTATAGACGTAATGACAGATCACGAAAGAGAAGAATGAAAAGAGATTTAATAAGTATACCTGATGTAAAAGGAGTAGCTGGTCTAAAATACAATGAAGTCTCCAGTCGTCCTGGAGGTGATGGCGGTGAAGAGATACAATCAAATAACATACCAACAGTGACATCTAGTCAAGATACTGATGATCCGAATTCCCCCAACAATACCCCTGAAACTCTTAATACCCCTGTGGATAGTCCCCCTAGCAGTGTGACATCATCACAACAAGATCTCACTGAACACCTTCAACAGCTGAATTTATCTGGATCTAGTGCTACTTCTATCTGATGGAACATTTATGTTAGCCATGTCTTTGTAGAATCTTGTTCAAAATGTTCAATCAGATGCTTTCTTGCTTGCATTGTAGAAAATTATATTGATTTGCATGTGCAAGTAGTTAGTACCTTATCAACATGATTAAAATTGTTATTAACAATGTGTAAAATTTTCCTTAAGTGAACATATTGAATTCAGTCTATGAAATATTATTTCTTAGGTTCATTTAACCACAGACTTTATCTTGGTACACACAGTCAGATTATATATTTAATCAAAAACCTTTCCATAAAAATCTAGGATTTGAAAGTTTCCATTACAACTTTCAAGTTTTTCTTTTGCTTCCTTTAAAAGATATATTTATTTAAAAAAATAACATTCATTTTGTGAAAAAATATTGAAAAAACAATGATCATATGGTAAACAATGCAGTTTTAAGTGGACTTAAGTAATCTCTTTATGTTAAAATTCAGTTCTTTTATATCTATCTAAAGTAATTAATCACTGTTAAAAGATTCTTCTTTTACTGACCCACAGGTTATTTTTACTGTCCCTCAGTCAAAGGTCATTCCTGCATCAGCAGTGGGTAATTTACAATCACTTAAGGTATTTTGTGACATTAAGATAAACATCTTAACATTGTTCTGTGTATTGTTTTCAAACAACTTCTTTCAGATATGTTCTTATCAGTGACAAATATTTTTATAGATTGTTGTCTGTATCTTCATTTGTAAAATAGTAATTTTGCCATGTATGTAGTGAAACAGAAAATGTATGAAGGACAGGGATAAGCCATTGGTTAAGGTATAATAGTCACGGTTGATGGAACATTGTTGTTATCTTCTCTGCTGTAAGTTAAGAAATTAATAAGTTTTTTTTATTATTGACAAAAATGTGACAAGATGGTATCACAATTAATTTATGAATTTACAGTAGTTAGAAAGCTGTGATGTTTTGGGTATTGATCTGAGATTGATTTTTTTGGGGACATGAAGAGTAAGGAATTAAGCCAACCATTGAGAAGCAAAAAATTTTTGGCATTTTTTTTTTCACCCATACAAGACAACCATAATTTTTGAATAGTTATAAATATATTTTTTGGAGGGGGCTGGGGGAGAAGGCACTGGATCTGCCCCGTTTGAATCTGCACAGGCTGTACATAAAACATGTTACAATATGATGGTTGCAACCATTTAGATTGAATAAGTTAAGTAGATAAATGGATATTATGTAACTAGAACTTACTCGTTAGAAAGCTGTGATATAGATAGTATAATAATAATTGGTGTTTGTGCCATAATTTTGTCTTATACATAATTGTTAGAACATGTCGTATAACATCACATCGGGCATTCTGCTCACTCTGCTTTATTGTGATCCATACATCCTGTAAATGCTTTAATAAGGTGTACTTTAAACTATTTTGATGTAAAAATCATAATAATAGTAATTAAATTTGACTTCAATAGAGGATTCTCATCAAGACCTGCTTCAAACAAAATGGGTTATGGGTTTTTTTTCTTTTATTATCTATAAAAACATCCTTATTAAAGTAGACATTAGAAACACACATTAATTTTGTTACTGGTAAAGTTTTGGATGGAAAAGTAAAATAGTCTGCATAATCTGGTTTATGGTGCAGAAACTTCAATTTTTGATCAGGGTTGGTCAACTTTAGAGGGATGGGTAGGGTTAAGAATCTACCAATTAGTAAAAGTGGCCTAAATGCCGAATTTCTTATTAGATTTTGTACAATTATTTTGATGTTACTGTATTGAAATGTGTTGTAAGAAAATGGATGAAAAATCTTACAAGATTCCTAAGAATAAATCAAAATTTATTCAAATACCCTTTATTTAAGAGGTAAAATATGCCTGCATATAACATTACACAAATTTTAAATACAGGGTTACTGTCATATTATGATAAAATCTTATTTTAGAATTGGTGACATTTTTTATTACCCAGATATTTCTAATAGATTATATTGTCTTCACTTTCTTGATTTAATTTTACGTACAAAGTAAACGTGTGCTTTTCCTTTTCTTCTATTATAAGTATTTTTAAATGGGTCTGTGAAATGGGACATGTGCTCAGAGTTTTAAATTTTTACAGAAATAAGGTAAGATATTGTAGAAATGTTTCACACTATAGTGCTGAGTAAAAATTTAAGTAGTGCAGTTCAGTTTGTTGAAGTATTGTAGTATTTTAAACAACCTACCAACCTGCCTTGAGGCTACATAAAACTACAAAGTTTCATCAGGTACCGTCCAACTGAGAGCATTAGGTTGGTGTGTAGGATGTTAAACACCATCAACCACCACTTGTTAAAATGTAAATATCAATATTGTGCTTATCTATCTTCAGTTTCATTAGAAATCTCAAACCCTTGAATTTTTCCCAAAATTTAAAAATCTGTTCATTTGATAGTTGAGAATTGTTTTTGTAACAAAGCCAGTTCCTCCGTAGACCTATATCATTATTCTTCAGAATAATTTTCAAGTGAGGTAATTGCTTGTTTTTCAAAAAAATCTTAAATAACCTGATTTGACTTGTTTTTATCATACGAGTTTCCTCTTTTGTGGGAATTTGAAAATATTGTCATTGAAATGTAATTAACAGTTGCATAGCTTCAATATTGCACTTGTGATGTAGTATATAGTTTTATTTACAAAAGTTGAAAATCATAATAAAAGATATTTATTATTACATTTACATGTTAGTCATCTTTATCAGCCTACCATGAAGTATTCAATGTTAGTACATGTAACAACTCAATAATCATTCTGAATTGCATATTTAGAAGAAATTTCTAGTCTTAGAGGTTTTACAATAAAGTCGACCTGGGTGTTCAAGTGGTCGAGGTAGTTGATTTAAGCTTACCTGTATAGATCATTGTAGCCTATTACCTATATGGTGTGAGTTCTCGCCTGACATTGTACCATACAAAAACGGGTTGAGTTTAACTGTCATTGCAAGTGATAAGGTTTGTCAGTTGTACAGTGTACCTGCCCAAGGTCAGTGGTTCTCCCCAGGTACTACGGCTTCCTCCACCTGTAAAACTGACCGCCGCATTATGACTGAAATATTGTTGAAAGTGGCGTTAAACCATAATCAAACAAACCAACAAAACAAAAAAGTTGACACTAAGTGAGGGGAACAAAATGGATGTTTTTTAAATTAATATTTATGTCACAGAGTGAATGGATTATAAAAATCAGGAGATGTGAGTTTGTTGTTGTTTTCCATCTAAAAGTCACAAATATAAATACTGAGTGAAAAATCACATTACATTATAACCAGAACCAGTTGACAAAAAAAATTCAGATACAGTTCTTTACTATTTCAACATTTAGAGGCCGCATTGAGCCTGTGTTGGCTATTTGATCCATGTTTTCCTAGGCTTGGCCCAAAAACGGTATTTTCATATATCTGTTATACTCTAATTCAGAATATTCAGCAGGGGCAGATTCAAGGGGGGGCGTAAGGGGCGTACGCCCCCCTTTCTCCGCCCAAAAAAGGAAAAGTTGTATTAAACTACAGTAGTAAACAGTGCGGATCCAAAGGGGGAGGCACATTTATAGGAAAAAAAGTCCAAAAATTTTTTTCCCCTCGCTCCGCTCAGCGATTTTCAAGACTTACGCCCCCCCTTTCAAAATTCCTGGATCCGCCCCTGGGATATTATGTTAAAATAAGTTCAGATAATAGTGCCCATCTAGGATGGCAGAAGTGTTCATAGGATACAATCCTGAAAGGGCCCCATCTAGTGATCATTCCATCCAAGTTTGCTTCCAATTGTTCCGATAATTCTAGACAAGAGGATTTTTAATGAATTTCCATAAGGTCCTATGTTAAACTTATTCTGGTTTCAGTGGCCAACTAAGTTGGTGGGTGAAGTCATCGGATATATTTTTGAAAGGGACCCACCTAGTGACCATTCCATGAAAGTTTGGCTTCAAATTGAGCTGATGTAGTTCCAGACAAGATTATTTTAATGAAAATCCCATACTGTTCTATTTTAAACAAAGTTTGGCTGTAATGGCCATCTTGGTTGACAGATGGGTTTATTAGATACAATTCTGAAAGGGACCCACCTATACTCTATGTCAGTGTTTCTTAAAATGGGTAAAAATTACTGCCTGCCCTATTCTAATTAAATAGTATTTATTTTGCATAAAATTTGCAAGTTGCAATAATACTTTTAGCAATCACAACATATTTTAAACTGTGCCAAGTTTTTAAATCCCTCATTGTAAAATGAGTCATTTGTTTGCCAAAAGTGACTTTTGTGACTTTTTGCATGTACTAGAGCGAGATGGGGAGTATACATTTTCAAAACTGTATAATAATTAAATAATTAATTAAACAGGCTGAATTAACCTGCAAAAATGCTTTGAGGGGACAACAATTACCTGAATTGAATTTAAAAAGAAATTCTTCTTAAATGAATCCCAAGAAAGGGTAGGAATAAAAGAAATGTGCACAATCTTTCAAACTAGTTTTTCTAGGTCAAACATAGCACTCCCCCAAAAACAAAGATGGCCAACCCTCATTGTTAAATCTACGTAGAGAAATTTAGGCACAGATAATTGTATGTAAAAAGCTATTACATAGTGTAATACAATTATGAAAGGGACCCACCCAGAGACCACTCCATTAAAGTTCATTCACAAAGAAGTTCTACAGGAAAAGATTTTTTTAATGAAATTCCCTTCATGTCCTATGGTACATAAAATTTAGTTGTAGCAGCCACATTAGTTGGCAGGTGTAGTCATTGGATACAATTTGAAAAGGACCCACCTAATGACCAATCTACTAAAATGTGGTTTCAATTGATAAGATGTTTCATACTAGACGATTTTTTAATGAATTTTCCATATGTTAAACTAAGTTCAGTCGAAGTGGCCATTTTGGTTAACTGGTGAGATCATTGGATAAAATTCTGAAAAACCTAATGACCATTACATTAAAGTTTGGTTCCAATTCATTGGAAAGTTCCACAATAAGAAATTTTAAGAAATTTTGCCACAAGAGTCCTGTGTTTAACTAAGTTCAGCCAAGGACGGCATATTGGTTGGCAGTTGGGATCATCTGATCAAACTTTTAACTGATCACTTAAGGTCCTACCACTGAAGTTTCACATCAATATGCTCAGCAGTTTTTGAGATGATCTTTTGTAAAACCATCTCTATTTTTTTCTATTTATAGTTAGGGCAGCCATGTTGGTAGGCTGATTGCAACCCTGGATAAAACTTTAAAAGGGGACCATCCTTGGACCATTCCACCAAAGTTTGGTTCAGATAGACCCAGTGGTTGGAGGGAGATTTAAATGTGAACTGCTGACAGATGATGGATTCACAAAGTGACTGAAAAAGCTCACATGGCCTTTTAGGCCAGGCCCAATGAAATGGATAAGTCTTGATCAAAATTAATCTTTACTAAAGTACAAGGTACTATAAGGGCCTTATTTAGCCCATTTTTCAATGTAAAAATAAACTAGCATTTAATTTACCCATTTTTTGTTAAAATTAAGTTAAATTCTTATTTTTCACAAAACTAATTTAAAAATGCCTATTAAAACAGAATTTCTTTCAATTCTTTCAAAACTCCCAAAATTGTGCTAATTTTCGTATGTTTTTGGCTAAAATAATTATCTCGGACAACCTAGACCAACAAGATATTGATAATGAATGTAGATCTATACACTCTACACCATCTTGCAAAAAATTGTGGTGGTCTACGCTGTCAGAAACATTTAGAGTAAGGAAAAAGGTCCATAATTTGTACATTTTCTTTAATTTTCAACAAATAAGACACATTGGGTCCTGTTAGTAACGTCAGTATAACATACAAAACAAATTATTTTCAAAACATGTCGTAAAATGTGAAATTTCATTATGTTACATAACCATTGTACAACTTTCATTTCTGTAGGCCAAAAGTTATACTTGACACACCTGTCCATTAGATATTTCTCACTGCAAATTCTCCTACTTCTTCAGTACTTTCTGTTTTGTTATATTAAGTTGCATCCCATGTCACAAAAATATCTTGATGTATAGCTATTTTAGAATCTTGTCTGTGCCAAATTGTGAGGAGATCTGTCTGTCCTTCAGTCAGACAGGCTGATTGGTGTGTCTGTCCAAAATATTTTTTGTCTGACTGAAATTATTTTACTATAATTTAATTAGTATTGAATTGTAATTATGCATGCCCTCAAAAAATAACTTTAGAACTGATCTCAGAACATGTCGAACATTTGGTCCAGGAAAAGATCATAGTTTGTAGGTCCAACAACAATTCTACATGTCAGGACTACACTGTCTTTGCTGTTAAGCAAAAAGTAAGCCAGAGGCCAATGAAACCCACAACATTACAGAGAGAATACTTAAGCCATTAATCTTACCAAATCTTCATCAGAAATTCTCTGAAACAATGGGAACTGTTCAAAATGACTGACCATCCAGTCGTGGAGATCCTTTACATCTGTAATCGTGTACACGATCCCCTGTAAATATAAAAACAAATTTGTTTTTGTAGACACTTGTCATCTGAGCCACCAAGACAAAGTCCAAATAAAATTGAAGAATCTTGTCCATCCATTGGATTGACTGGTTGGTGTTTAATGCCAAGTTGGCAATATTTTAACCATATCATGACAAATCCACCATTGGAATGAAAGTAAGGTGGTAGTACAACAACTGAATAAGTAAAAAATTACTTGTGAAATGTTTTCCCAGTAATAAAAGTGTTACCTCACCTAAGTTTTGATAAAAATCCTTAAGTGCCCCTCAAACCCCCTGGTCTTTCTAGATAGAATAACAAAAAATTCTTTGAGAAAAAAGCAATTTGATATCAAGAGATATTTAATGCAGGGGACAGAAACTATAATTATTCAGTTCAGGCTATTCTAAACTACAGAACCAAAAAATACTTTGTATTTGACAATGGATTTTGCTGATGGTATTAAGATCAGCCCAATGGTTTAATATTTTCAGTGCCCTGGGCACTTAATACAAGTAACATGGTAAGAAAAATTTAAATCATAAAGGAAACTACACATACCCAATCAAACTTTACACCTATACACTTAAACTATACACCCCTCAATATGCAAGTACTAATATAAATCTAAATATGACAAAGTTCACCTCGGGGGGGGCCCCCCCCCAAACCAATAATTATTAACAAAACTTGAAACCCTAATGGTATTCAAGTCAAGCGAATGTTTCACAAAATGTCATAAGTCCTGTATTAGGTATGTCAGTTACAGGACTTACCAACATGTTTGTCAGACCTTTATTCCATGTACAATCTTCCAGCACAGGGGGCGTAACTTTATCAAAATATCTGTTAAATAATAGTTCATACCAAATTCTCCAAATTGACTTCCTCTTTCATCTCAAACTGTTTAGATATAAGGAGCAAGATGTTATAATAGATGTATTTCATATATTAATTTAGTCTTACAGTTGTGTTGTTATGTATTATCTCATGGGCTTGAACCATTTATTGATGATGAGTTTGTGCCAATAAAGTATTTGTATGTCCATGACCATTTTCTTTGTAAAAAATTGCAAAATTCATTTATCTTCGAATGACCGTGGGTAAGAGGTCGGGGTCCTGGCAAAATTTGAAGACAAATTTTATCCCATGAATTATCAAATTTGAAAATAATTGTCTCCCCTTTAATTGAACTTTCATACCAAGAATAAAAATCTTTAGTTATAAAGAACGTGAAAATGAATCTACAACAAACAAGAGATCAATTGTTCTAAAAGCTTAACACACATACCAGGTTATTTACATAATTTTAAGTTTTATTGAAATATTTTACAGAATTTAATACAAAAATGCCCCGGAAGATAAAATTATTATTGAATTTTAAGAGTTTAAAAATCGACAAAATCAGTTAATAATCTGCTACATATATACTGCTATTACTGGTATAGTAAATAATGGTTAACATTTATGTAATAAAACCTTCAAGAAGAAATTCTGAATAGAATATTGAAGGTCAAAGGTCAGAACAACTAAGGTCTTAGGGATTAACTTAATTTATCATGGCAATGTTTAATATTTGTTTGACATGAAAGCAGGTATGTTAAGCCCCATATTTGGCCCAAATTTTAGATTTTGTGTCACAATAATTAGCTGTTGTGAAAATGCTGTTTAATAACTCAATGCTTATTCTCATCTCAACAACAATAGGATATAATTGACTATTTCAATGAGAATGTAACATTTTCTGTAAAAATACTTAATTTTTGGAGGTGTTTTGTTCAAAATAGATAATTATGGTCACACCAAAATATCATGAAGATATTTTATAAACAATATCATGAAGATATTTTATAAACAATCATTTGTACTTGATAGATCTTTAATTGTGCAGAGTTTGGTAGTGATGTTTTTGGGTGATAGTTATTAAAATTGACAAAATTGTATCAAATATGTGTCATGTGACAATTGTAGAACCAATTACACTAAACATTCTGTTGGCCCTTTTTTATAGACATTATTCAATACAAAAATTATAAAATAATAATTATTAGCTACTTTTCAATTTTTAGCCAAATTCTTGGGCCAAAAATAGTTTTTAACAACCCCCATCTTTTGCTTTATTAGTTTACAAATTCTAAACCACTGAAATTATGGAAAGGCCTCAAAATGACTGCATCAAGTAGTTGTCCCTACCACTGGTTTTGGTGTCCTATTGCAATTTGTTTGATCTTCGATTACTATGATTGGATCTCAGAATTCCTATTTTTTGGTTTTAATGCTACTGATGAGAGGTTACTCCTTGAAAATACAAAATTACCAATGTTGAATAAATATGGAGAATTTTCGTATGCTATATGTACATTTCAAGGAGTAACC